>JAHWFP010171543.1:417-32144 GCA_023313725.1 Lithobius niger
CCCCCCCCCCCCCCCCCCCCCCCCAATCTAGCCATAAATGAAGACCAGTCCCTAATGTTGCCCACATGACGCAGATTGCGAAAATCATCATTCGACTCCATCAAACTATATTTGAGTAACTCTTTCTAATGCAACAAACTACATTTCGGTATTGTTTAACTAAACTGTTTAAAAAATAAAATTTACAAATGAGGTTATTCTTTTGTGCCCAACCAATATTTTTCGGAGTCAGTAAATTTCAACAAACCCCACTTTTTTACTAATATTTCAATACCATTTGTGTATACATTTCAGTGCAATGTTTACCTAACAACAAAACACACGATGATGATAATCGAATAAGCTTATGGTACATTTCTTAATTCCTGCTATCATTCTAGCTGGTGTAGATACACTTAACTGGTATCGTTGTATTTTGTAAATTAGGTGGTATTATTATGTTTAAAACTTATTGACAGTGATAATTTGTGGTAAAAGTAGCTAAAGGTCTATGGAATTCGTACTTATGATTTTGGAAACAACATGTGCGATGGGAGTGTCTAGGGGAAGAGGAGAGGTGACATGTTCTGTTGAGATACGTTGTTAATCTCAAGGCCAACTGGGCGAAACTACGAAGTAGCCAAGTGCAGGTATGGTTAAAATGTTATTAGAAATGTTTTAGCTAAATTCGCCATGGACTTGTAGCGTTGGAATGCCTTAACGAATTTAAGACGATGTGGGGAGAGAGTAGGAAGGAATGCATGTATGCATAGGAGGGGGGGGGGGGGGCGGTAATTGGAAAAAATATCCCAGGAAAAAAATCCCGAAAAAATACCCTGGAAAAAATTATCCATAAAAACCACTATTCGCTTTTAGCTTAGTTATTTTTTTTCTTCAGTACCCACCAAACACTTAGAAAGTGCACGATACAACTCTTGCTGATCAATAATGCATAAATAATCAATGTGAAGGATGGATGAACAGATTCCCGCATTTAGCGTGACAAAAGTCTATAATTTTGACTAAACGACTAAACGACTAGTTTAATCTTCGGCGCTTGCTTCGAGAGGCCAGTTGAATTATTGTTTCCAAATTGTTTTTCTCCCACAATTGTTTACCGCGCTTACTAAAAAAAGGGTTTCAAAGGGTTTAACGAGCGTTAACCACTCCTGGTTATCTGCCCGCGCTTACTAAAGTTACCCTCTACAATGAAGAAACTATGACTCAACTACAAGCTGACGCACGCTACATCTAGACCATTGCTGGTGACAGTTTGGCTCATTCCCTGCTAATATCCGTGTTGATACGGCTTGATCGACGTCAACATCGTCAGCGATGAGGTGGGGATTGAGGCTTAATGGCACTTCGACAACTTGGTCATTAGCACCAACCTCAGTCACAGTGCAGTGGTCCGGGTTGCCACTGCACCACACATTACAGAGATGTTATTCAAACCCCTAATCTAAATCTTGTCATACATCTGTACCTCCTGCAAAAATTGAGAAACACCGGACAGGAGGACAGACTTATTGCCCAATTGACGCACAATGTCATGCGGAAGATGGAAACGACGACGAACACCATCAAGATGGCTAATCAACAAGGAAGTGCCGGACCGTAAGTGGCCGTAGACACCCATAACATTCAGGAGAGTGAACCCCCTGCAAAACGAAACAGTGAGTAAGTCGGGTGTGACCAATGCGCAAACGGGCCAACACAACCTCCTCACGGCGACTGCGGCGACACACCGAGTGCCACTCCTCGACAGTGCCTTTAATAGCTCGTAATTTATTACCGTCCTGTCTGTCCTACAAGGTTTGCCAAAAAGCGTGCAACCTCAGACGCAGAGCTGGAAAGGCGTCTGAGGGAACAAGGCTGAGATCCCTACCGACAGGCCCAGAAAGGGCCCCTTTCGCAGCAGAATCAGCTTTCTCATTTCCACCTATCCCAACATGGCCCGGGATCCAGCAGAAAAGCACGGTTTTCTGCTGGCCAGGCACGTGGGAAAGCAAAGCTTGGACACGTTGTGTCAAGGGGTTCCGTGGATTGTAATTCTCCAAGGACTCCAGGGCACTCATGGAATCACTAAAGATAATGAAGTGCGTGCCCTGAAGGTCAAGGATCCATTCTACCGCCAAACTGAGAACCAAAAGCTCTGCAGAAAACACAGAATAGCCTGATGGAAGGCGATGGGCAACCGTTACTCCTTACACACACAAGCACAGGCCACGCCAACGTCTGACTTCGACCCATCAGTAAACAGGTGCTGATAACCGGCGTACTGAGAACATAGCCGCCGGAACTCCTGTAAGTACCTTGCTGGTAGAGTGGAACCTTTCGGGAGGGACGCCAGAGCGAAAATGAAATTGTCACTTGGGACAAGCCAAGGGGCAACTGGCATCCCCCCAAGCCTCAAGATGCAGGGTATTTCAAAGGCTATCTCCTGACAGGACCGCTGGAGCCTATAGCGGAAATCACCCTTACCCACCCTGCGTCTACCGACTCGCAAGTCTGGCCCAAAAACCATGGACCAAGGAGGACTGGATTGCACAGCACGCAAACGCACAGCATACTGAATGGCAAGCTGTCGCCGACGAATGGCCAAAGGTGGCTCCGAGGCCTCAGCATAGAGGCTGACCACTGGAGAAGTTCGAAATGCCCCATTCGCCACACGCAGGCCACTGTGATGCACAGTGTCCAACATCTGGAGAGTCGAGTCACTAACCGAACCATACACCATGCACGCATAATTAAGTTTTCTGCGGACAAGGGCTCGGTAGAGGTGCAACATGGCAGTGCGATCGGCACCCCATGAAGTGCCCGACAGGACCCGCAAGATGTTAAGCGCCCGCAAAGCCTTATCTTTAAGTTGACGCAAGTGTGGAAGCCATGATAACCTGGAATCGAACACCACACACAGGAAACGTGCCTGTGGCACAACAGAAATTTGTGCCTGTCCCAAATACAGGCAAGAATCTGGGTGCAGTGTTCGTAGGCGACAAAAGTGGACGCACAGTCAGCGATGAATCTGTTTCGCCAAAACTGTTACGTCGCGCATGCTCAAACCTCCACCCTAGGAAACCACCTCCCAGAGATGGTTCGCAATTTGGCATTGCTCTCGCCTGGTCACATCTATTGGCCAATCCTGGTCAAATCCATTAGCAAGGTCTGGTCGCGGAGAAGGTATGACGTATCGAATGCTCTGCTGAGCTTGTTGAGCTGTGTTGTAGTTTAAGAAGGTACTGAGCGGCTGACGCAACATCATTGCGTACGCGCGACGTTAAGTTTGGAGCCAAACTGTCTCTAACAGTGGTGCGTTCTGTTCGCTCTGTTCGGTGGTTTAGGAAGCTACTGATGATAAACTAGGCCGTACCAATGACCATAAAACAGAAGCGAAAAAATGCAACAAATTAACTGCACACAAAAAAAGGCGTCGCCATTTGGAAAAAAAGCTCGTATCCTTATGAAACTCAACCGTGTGAAAGCACACAAATAAAATAGGATTCGAGTTCACTCGTACGAAATGAACTACAATTTGAACCTTAATTCAAGGGAACAAACTAAAACAAAACACCACGAACAAAAAGAGTCATGCTAAGGAAGCATCCCTCTTTCACCACAGCGCCGTGAGTAGTTTTGTTTTAAGTAAGTCTTTATGAAGGATTTTAATTCGTCTTTTTTTAGCAAGATGAATTCAAAATACTTCACAAACACTTACTCTAAAACAAAAATGTTGCTAGTCCAGTTTAAATACCAGCACCTCGTTTGAATGGTTTGGGTTTGTAATTTACTACTGTCACTGTAATTATTAGGAACTACAATTGCCAGTCCAGCTACGCTGGTTGTTCCATAAAAAAAGAAAACATGATCTTGAGCACACGGGTGGTATTTGAAACACCGTTTGCAACATGGGGGTGATTTGCTGTCTCATGTGTTTGTCGCCGTAGGGGTGTATCCCGTCTGTGTGTTTTTGTGCACACTGGCTAATAAACGTTGATTTTCGTTTGCTTCGCTCACTCAATCAGCACGCTCAAGTATCGTTTAAATAATTATTTTTCGCTGGCTACACCAAAGGCATGTATATACCGTCTGTGTATTTCTGCAGGTTTTGAATATTGAACCGAGTTTCATTAATCCTTTAATTTTAAACTTCCAGCGGTTTATGCAGGTGGTTTAATTCAATTAGCACGCTCAAGTATCGTTTAAACAATTATTTTCTCTGGCGGCTCGAAGGCGTGTATCCCATCTGTGTATTTTTGGGCGTTTTGAATATTTAACCGAGTTTCCCTAATCCTTTAAATGTAACCTTCCAGCGGTTTATGCCAGCGGTTTACGCATCTTTTAAACGGTGACAAACACATGACACAGCAACCATCCCCCATGTTACAAACGGTGTATCAAACACACCACATGTGCGGTTGCAATTACACACCACCCGTGTGCAATCCATGTAAATTCGAAGTGTATACTGTGCTGTCAAGTAACAACATCGGAGAGATACATGTGGTATCGGCACACACAGATCAACATATTGAGCAAATAAAAAATAAAAAATGTAGTCAACAATGTGTCACTGGCGAGCAACTCAAATAAGGATGGCCAATGGCACGAGAAGCGGCGTAACTTTAAATCAAGAGAAAATTGCGGCAAACAAGGCAGGCTTTTTACTTCGCCAAGTGTTCAACCCGAAACCAAGCTAGAAAAATATTTATACATCACAAATAAAATTACCGGACAAGATGAATCGAACGCCTCCTTGGTATGGGTGATGTGCTCACTCATGGTGCTATTACAGGGTCAAAACCATTTACATTGTTTCCATCAAGTGTCAGAGATTTAAATAAAAGATGTGTGATTGTAGGTGATTTGCAGGTAAGGCATCTAAAATTACCAAAAAGCGATGGTGTTGAATCGAAAACTTGATGCTTCCGTGGTGCCTGTATGGAGCAAATTACTGCTTTCATTCCAGACATCCTGAAGTCTTGCCCACATATATCACATGTAGTGTTGTGAATTGGGACTAACAACATAGGTCTTGATTCCCCTAGTGGACTTGTAGCACGACTAGCACTCACAGTGTTAAATCCATTAAATCCGACTATTCTCATTAGTATAGTAGGATTATTTCCACAATGGGTCCATGCATCAACCTGGCGAGACCTGCAATCTTACCGAGTCAAATGTGATGGACATATTATGACTCTAAAAAACAGAAAGTATAAGTTACCACTCTCTCTGGGACGCAGTACTACCAAAATCATTTCTGAAGATACTCTAGCTGCCTTATTCAAATAGAATAAAAGAAAAAGTGGGTGTAAGCAAAATGTACCACCACTCCATCATAATATTAAATTGATAACTGAAGACCTCAAACGGCTGAAACTTTAAACTCTGTATTCTCAAAAAGTTTTACTGCAAATGAAAAAAAGTTGAAGAAAATGGAAGATCTACCAACTTTGAATCATTTGCAACATCCCTTCAACTAAGGTCGAGTCTATCCTTGGTACTTTTAAGAATAACAATGCTACTGTTCCTTATGGTTTCTGCTCCGCATTTTAGAAGAGGTATGTAAATTAGTTGAGTTTGCCATGAAATGGTGCCGATCCCGTAAACTATACGCCTGTATCACTGACTTGTACACCGTGTAGAATTGGCGAGAGTGTTATCTGAAATCAAATAATGAATTATTTATAATCCTACTTTCAAATGATTAATTCGGCTTTATACCTGGTGGGTCTACCGTCTTGCAGCTACTTCAATGCCTCAACGATTGGTCAAAGGCAATGTATTGGGGAGATGTTGTTGATGTTATTTTGATTGATTTCATGAAAGAATTTCATTCTGTGCCACACTGCAGGCTTCGGTCTAAGCTTACTGAATGTGGTATCGGTGTATGTACCATAAAACGGATAAATAAATTCTTTCAAACAGAATGCAGCAAGCATGTGATGGAACTGCCGTTTCTAGCGAAAGTGTTGTGGTGTTCCGCAGGGATCTGTTTTGGGCCCACTATTGTTTCTCATCTATATACTGATAAATAAATTCACCCGGTAGGACTCCAAAATTTGCAGATGATGTAAAATTCTATAATGTTATAAAAAATACAAATGATCACTTTGCACTATCTTCATCTTTATTAGATCTGGAATCATCTTTGTCAAGTTCAAAATGTAAGGCTTTTCATATCAGCTCTAAAAACATAAAGATGGATTACTTGTGAAAAGCAGGATCATGTTACTGAAGTCAAGGACTTAGGTGTTCGGTTTACTTTTTACCTAAAAGTGGGTCTCATTGTGACCATATTGTTAAAACTTCAAGGTAAAGAATGGCCATGATTAAACCATGTTTCACTTCAGGTGATATTAAAACCTTGGTTTGGGCATTTGCTATTTGTTAGGCCAATATTGGAATATGCCAACCCGGTTTGGTCATCGCATTTAATAACCATTTAGTGGCCATATTGAGTCTGTCTAGCGAACCTTTAAGAAGTACTTACCAGGTTTAAAACTTACCCAGAATGTTTGAAAATTTTAGATTTTGACACTCTCGAAATTCGATCTAAGTTTGACCTGTTGCACGGACTAACTGATGTGGATAGCAACCGTTTCTTCTCGATAAGAGAGGGTAAGCATTTTTTTTTTCACATCGTGTCGTGAGGCTCTGGAATGCACTGCCTGCTGACGTTGTCCTTCCTCCGTCACTTGCTGTTTTAAAAAAAACACTCAAAAGTATTAATCTAACTGGATACGTTAAGTTTTCGTAAATTTACGTGACAATGGCGTCAGCCAGAATAGTATAGTTTATATTAGAACGATAGAATAGAATTAATTCTTTTTTTTTCTTTATAATTGGACATGACAGGCTTTACTTTTGTATCCCCTTCCGTGTCCTATTGCGTTTTACTGATCACAAAAATTTATCCATTCATTCATTCAAGTGGCGCGTAAGAGCAAAATTATTGTTGCAACCATTGTTTATATTGTCATTCAACAGTAGATTATGCATGCTTAGGTGTTATACACTTGTAGTTTCAGTACTGGGTGCACGAGTAGCTGCGAGCACTGAGGCGTCAGATTCTATAGGCGTCTTGGTCCCGGCTGTACTTCTCTAGCGTCTTACAGACCCGGGTTCGATCCTGGCGAAGGGAAGTGTATATGTACGGGTTTTTCTCCGGGTTGCACGAGGGTTTCCTCCGGGTTCTCCGGTTTCCTTCTCATGCGGCAAAAAACAACTGTCTGATGGTGCTATCTTCCACTTAACGTCTGCTGCTTGGGGCTTCAAGAAGCTGTAAGCTTATCGGCCGACACATTCTATTCTACTGAATTGTCCAAATACATTGTTGTTGTAAATTGATGGCTTTTTTTAACAGGTCTCTAAATAATTGAATTGAATTTGGCTCACATAAGAGACAGGGTGCCTTTTATTGCAAGAATTAGGTTTTTTTTTTTACGGAGCATGAATCCAAATTGGATTATCTGCCCCACGACGATGAAAGGGACAATTTTGCTGGAGATAAAGAAGAGATAAAATGCAGATCGTGAGCACAGAATCTAGTAGGAAAAAAGTAATTTTTTGAAGAAGCAGGTCTTGAGAAAACGCCAAATTTGTTTGTTAATCCAGACACATGCTAGTGTGTCGTCGCCAAGTAGGTGAGATTAAGTCTATATTGTTGTTGCTACTGTTTTGTTGAATTATTCATGTACTTGACTACATATGATTAAAATTCCTCCATAAAAAAAAGACAGATGAAGATAATGGTGTGAAATGTGGTATGTTCACAGTCCTATGGAAGTTATGATATCCGCCCAAAACCAAAGCTGGTATAAGAGAAGCCACCCCAAGTTTCGAAAAAGGGGCGTCCTTTGAAAGTAGTGATATCATTCAACCAGCGAAAGCCCACCAAGATTAATCCCGTTAGCCAGCAAATTTGGTGCACTTCTTTAATTTTGAGTGAGTCAATGGTTATGGTTATCTGCAAATGTGACGAATTGAATGAATGCTACAACTATACAAGGGGCATCACGAAACTCGTTACAGTGCCATAACTCAAGAAGTAATGAAGATAGCTTAATACAGTAAAAAATTAACTGACAAATTCACATGTAGACAATCCACCACCAATCTGTTCAACTTTGCGGGGGTCTCCCCAAGGGGGTTTCAAGGGGACAAAGAGGCGTTTCTAAGAAATTTCAAATGGGAAGGGAGGGGGGGGGGGAGCTCAAGTGATACATCATTTAAAAGGTCTTGTAAAACCAAGCAACTTCTGAAGGAAAGGTTTTTTGATATTGTCAACCAGTAAAAGGGGGGGGGGGGCAGCCAAACAAAAATGGCAACAATGGAGTGGAAAATCTTTTTACACCATTCAATTAGATGCAAGTTTTAGCCTAATTCTCGTGTAATTTATTGTGTAGATTTTAAGAGCTTCAAATAAAAAAGTTACGTGTTTAGTGTTGATGACTTTGCTGACTCTCCCCCCCTTCCCCACCCAGAATGTTATAAGACCCGTCGCGGGTAAAAAAGGAAAAGAAAAAAAAAACAAGGACCGCAATGGATAAGTTGAATTCTTTGCAGGAATGGATACGACTACCACAAAACATGTTGCACTGCCATAATTAAATAATGGTCAACTTCGTAGGTTCGCCACTATGGGGCAAAGGAGCGTTTTTAAAAGAATTCCAATGCAATTAGGGCAACTGACAACGTACACTGCAGATTTCTCCCTATTGCTTATGTTAAATAAAATACTCACAGACTTACACTGCAAAAATGGCGTTGTGAGTTACAACACCTACATAATCCTAGAACTCGTTATAAGGACGCTCTTGGTCTTACAACAAGGTTTTAGGTGTTGTAACGCACAACGTCTACAAACGCAACGTCTAAAATCAGTTTTCCAAGGACGAATATTGGTAGATGTTATGTGTTTAAACGTCTACAGAATAGGTGTTGTAAACCACAACGTCTATAAGTGTGGTAACCCACAATATCTATAGGTGTTTTAAACCAAAACGTCTATACGTGTTGTAAACCATAGCATCTGTAGGTGTTGTAAATCAAAACGTCTATAGGTGTTGTAACGTACAATATCTATAGGTGTTGTAAACCACAATGTCTATAGGTGTTGTAACCCACAACGTGTATAGGTGTTGTAAACAACAACGCCTAAAATAGCTAGTAAGTCACTGAATGACATCACAAATATAATTATGAGTAAACATTCTGCTTAACAAAATACGTCAAGGATGACTTTTCAAGTTTTAGATATTTTGTTATAGTCCATCTTTGAAAAGATTTCCAAAGATAAAGTCGACAGTATTTTCAGTCTTTGGCTGAAAATACTGTCGACTAAATTGTGTTTTTATACCAGTTTAGTAAAGTAAAATTGTGCCTGGATTTTATTGTTCAGTTAAGTTTTTGGTAATAATTTAATAATGCCAAACAAAAATTGCAGTCCTTAAGTTTTACAGCCAAACTGCAGCCTTTAAACTGTGTCTGGATTTTTTATTTTTGTATTGCTTTAAAAACTGTAGTCAACCATTTCTGCGAAAACCGGAAATTCAAATGGTAAACGCGTCGGTAAGCTGAACCGCTAACAGAAGCCTCGAGTGAAGCAGTATAGGCCTACTATTGCACAGTAACTCTTTAGTTAAGTTTGGTACTGATGTGTATTTAAACCATCAATATCAGTAAATGTTTGTCTTCCCCCTAATTCATTTAAAACGTTTCTAACGTTAGGGACGAATTAATAAAAAGTACACAAGCAATCCGAAAACCACAAGAAATGAACAGTTGCGTCTGAAAGTGGTGCTTTAACAAGAGTTTTTACGTATCGAAACCTCCCGTTTATTCGGTGTGTTTGGATGTTTGGACAATACAGTCAGCTTCTTGACTTATGACCCTCGTTTGCCCGTGGGCTTGTAGGGTGCACAATCGGATGGAGCTCTTTCCACCGACTTATCAAAATAACAAAAGAAAGCTAAACGACTTAAGGCATAACACAATAAAGGTGTTCGTTGTAGGTGTTGTAAAACGCAACGTCTACTGTAGGTGTTGCAAACCACAACGTCTACTGTAGGTGTTGTAAATCATAACATGTTGTGACCGCAACGTGTTGTAAAAAAAGGAGACAAATAGGCGTTGTGATAGACGTTGTGATTCACAACGTCTATTTTTACAGTGTAGTCTTAAAACCACTTGACCCCCCCCCCCTTCCCATTTGAAATTTCTTAGAAACGACCCTTTGGCCCCCTGAAACCCCCCTCAGGGCGACCCCACAAAGTTGAACATGCTGGGCGGTGGATTGTCCACTAGTGAATTTGTCAGTCACAATTTTACTGCAATAAGCTATCTTCATTATTTCTCGAGTTATGGCACTGTAACGGGTTTCGTGATACACCCTGTAGAATTGTACACTTCTAAGTCAGACAAAGAAATTACAGGAGAGGGCAAGTTTGCTACCTAATAGAATTAACCTTGGAGGCCTTTCCTTGGTTGAATGATGTCACTACTTTCAAAGGCCCACCCTTTTTGGAAACTTGGTAGCTTCTCTTATACCAGTTTTGGTTTTGGGTCGATACCATAATTGTCAACGTAACCTTTGTGTTGTTCAGTGACAACTGTTGAAGAAGGGTGGCTAAAGGCTGGACAACACAATCGCGATGCCGAATGTGCCAGTTAGAGAGAGAGCTTGGTTAGTGCGAATTATGATTTTTCGTTTCCTTTAGCCTTTCTGGTTGTCGCTTGTAACGTAGAGTTCCACCTGTAAAGAAGCCTCGGTGAATTACGTCATATAATCTCGTACAGAGAGATGTTAGGTTTTGTTAATTGTGCCTTTGTTACTTTATATAGTTTCAGTGTCTTTTGTACGTTACAGAATTGGGCAGTAGCGCCTTTCGGTTCTTTAATAAAACTCGACGTTTGGTTTCAAAGGACGAGGATTCACTTCCCGCTCAAGCAGTCTACAATTTTAAATCCAAAAGGCAACGGAAATAGACTTGCGTCTGCATTTATTTGTTAGTAATCGCGCCCATTTGGCTCTTCGTCCTGTTTACTACACGTAGTACTAGAACAGCAGTGTTGAAAACTCTTGTTGCTGTCCCTCATCGTGTCGAACTCTCAAGGCTTCAAACTGTATACAGTTGCGGCTTTAACACAGGTCTGTCTGATATTGCAGTTTCTGATGTTGAGGCGGGCGGCTCGCTCGACACCAAAGGCGGGCGAGTGTATGGCAGGGAATTAGGTTTGCTGGGCGTGGACGGACTCGTCTTTTGACTTAGGGCGAAGAGGGGGGCGATGGTGGCGACACGGTCCGTCTGCTTGCGGTCACCGGAGGCTTTGCCTTCGCGACATCTCGCGTCTCGGTCGTTGGACGAGATTTGATTTCCAAATGGCGCCGCTAAATTGTCCTCGTTAGGGCTAATGCAGCCGCACACACGTGACTGATCGTTGCCATAAAAGAAGCCATCCTAGCGCCAACCTCAAATTAGAGTAATTGAAACACTCTGTCTTATTAAAAGCAAGCCAAGACCTGAAACCCGCTTATGGGCATTTGCTACCAAGTTGAAGGAGAGAGCGGCAACAACAACTCACCCCTCTCCCTCCCTCCCTCCACCCCAACCAAGCTTAAAACGCAGAGCCACCCACCATCAAGACAAAGCCACAAGCTCATTGGCTTTGGGCAATGTGACGTCACGTGGTTGCTACTGCACTTTGCTTGGCAGTACGTAACGGAGTAAGGCCCGCCCTCGTAAGTGGAGCTGGAAAATGTAATTGTAGGCTAAAGTTAGCCAGGGTGAAAGTGCCCATCCTCTTTGACAAGTCCAATAAAACTAGGACGGTTTCACCAAAAGTTGGGGTTTGCTAAATTTAGCACTCTGAACGTGCAGAATAACCATAGCATGCACATGAGTGATGTTTGCACGGTTTCATTTTAGTAAATTATGAATAGCTAGTCGGTAGGCCCGTCATGAAGACGGGCAAATCTAAAGGTAAAGCTGCCCCTAATAGGGAAATATGATAGGAAGAATTGGAGCGAACAGACATAGTCCATGCTGTTAGTGCAAAAACATTTCAGTTCCGGCAACACGCTGCGTATTGTACGTGGAAGCTGCTCACATGTTGTAGTTTACAAATCCGCCGGGAGACACTCCCGGAAGTGACGACGTATAGCCGTGATGACGTCATCAAAATGGCCACCACGCGATGTACTAAATCTCTAATATCTCCGGAACTAATTGATCAATCGTATCGTGCAACCTATTGTTGGAAAGATAATTTAATTTGCTAAAAGAAATGCCTGAACAATATATGCCATAAATCTGTTAGTTTTGATTTAATATGAAGAAAAACATAATAAGACTGCTGTGCCTTATACTATTTCATAATTATCTCCGGAACTAATCGATCAATCTTTTCGTGCATCCTATCGTTGGAAAGGTAATTTAGTTTGCTAAAAGAAATGCCGGAACAATGTACGCCATAAATCTATTAGTTTCTACGTAATTTGAAGGAAAGCACATTATGACGTCCTCAAAATGGCGACCATGCAATATACTAAATCTCCCGTATCTCCGGAACTAATTGATCAATCTTATCTTGCTACCTATCGTTGGAAAGAATTTAATCTTCTAAAGGAAACGCCCGAACAATGTATCCCGAAAATAATTTAGTTTTTGTTTAATGTGTAGGAAAACATAACGTGCATGTAATTTTTGCTCCTTTATATGTGGTTCTTTTGGAAACGGTAAATTATTAAGGCTGTGTCATATTGTTCACAGTGTGTCACTTGAGCAGTGACCGTCACAGGCACACGGTAGTGTACAAGAAAGTCATTGTTTGATATGACATCTCGTACCTCTCTTGCTACACTTGCAAGTCGATAGAGGCTACGTTACCCCAGCAGTTGTCATCCATCCCAGAATATCAATTTAGCCGATTCTTGTTGTCTCCGCTTAAACGGCTGTCTGAACTGTCAAGTTATCACCCTGATTCTGATAACCTCATTTTGCAGAATGTGATGGCATGCTATGCTCATCTTGTGTGCGTCTGCGCCATCGCACGTAAAACAGAGTAGGTACGCACTGCGTACCTGCTTTGTTTTAAGTGCGATCCACCGACCGATGACTTTAGAATGCTGTCTGCCCTTCACGGTGTTGCAACAAAGGCTTGAACAAAGTTTTCATTCTAGCCACTACCTGCTAAATCATAACCAATCATTGGGATTACAGCCATTTCTATGTGCAGCTTTTTGATGGTTGATCGGCCTTAAACTGGTGTCTGTGATGGATTGATCTTCTTAAGAATACCTAATATAATGTTCATGGCACGGCGAACCATGAATGAGGAATTCACATCATATATTAGGAGCAGAATTGATGTGCATTTACCTTTCAAACCTTCATGGATGTTTCGACGGGAATGGAAGGCTACCCAAGATAACAGTATTACCTTCGTGGTCAGCCTTGCTTCTGGTGGATTCTGACCAGTCCATCATTTTCCACGGGTGTACCAATGGTTTTTTTTTTCGACCATTGGTAAGGGTGCATCACATGAACATTTAGTCGTATGAGAAAGACTTGTGGAGGACTCGGGCAAGCCTATCCTGCTTTATTCTTTGATTGCCCTAGGTTGAGACTGGTTGTCACAGACATACCTTCTGGTGGGTGAAAGATGAGTCATGCCTGTTCCATAGAATGAGTTCGCCGATGTACTGAAAGCTGTGTTATGTTCTATATTATCAATTGCAGCTGCAGCACAAGTGAATACATTATAGATAACAAAACGCAGAATAAAACCAACTTTAATTACACGTATAAAGTGGCAATAATTGTCTTATTATATCGTATATTTGTGTTTCTTCAAATTAAACAAAAGAGACTTACGGCATACATTGTCCTTGCAGTTCTTTTGGCAAATTAAATTATACTAGCTGTATCCCCGGAGTAACATACGCCGGTCTAGCCGGTACCTGAGTGAAATACTGTACTGGGTAGAATGGAATGAAAAGGGCAACGACTGCCCCTCTCTCTCCTTCTTTGAACTCCAGCGTAACATACGCCGGTGTAGCTGATTCCCGCATGTGTGAACATGAAAACAGATGGGGAACCCTCCCCTCTTCGAGCCCCCATTTCCCCCCTCCCTCCCATTCCCCATTGCTCATTGCTTGTGGTGCGGTGATTGGATAATGGTCAATAGGGTAGTTGGGCACTCGTTCTGGTACTGGTCCTGGTACTTGTTCATGATGTATAGTAGTTAGATGTAAGTAGAGTAGTTTGAGCACATGGCGTAACAGGCCAGTATGCTCTAATAAATATCAATATTAATATCTCGCCGCTCATTAGCGAAATATATATAGAGATTTCCAACAATAGGTCGCAGGATAAGATTGATATATTCGTTCCGGAGATACCACAGATTAGTATATCGCATGGCGGTCATTTTTATGACGCTATAATATGTTTTTTTTTTTATATATTAAACAAAAACTAATATGTATACGGCAGAATTGCTCCGGCATTTCTTTTAACCAATTAAGTTATCTTTCCAACGATAGGTTACACCATAAGATTGATCTATTAGTTCCAGAAATACACGACATTTAGTATATCACATGGTAGCCATTTCGAGGACGCCATAATATGTTTACCTTCAAATTACGCAAAAACTAATAGATTTACGGCATACATTGTTCATGTATTTCTTTTAGCAAATTAAATTACCTTTCCAACGATAGTTCGCACGAAAAGATTGATCAATTAGTTCCGCAGATAATTGAGAATTAACATATCACACAGCAGTCATATTATGTTTTTCTTCCGATTAAACCAAAACTAATAAATTTATGGCATGTATTGTTCAGGCATTTCTTTTAGCAAATTAAATTATCTTTACAACAATAGGCCGCACATTAGGATTGATCGATTAGTTCCGGAGATAATAGACATTTAGTATGTCGGACGGTGGGGATTTTGATGACGTCATCACGCCTTACGTCTTCACTTCCGGGAGTGTCTCCCGGTGGATTTGGAAACTACAATGTGTGTTTAGCTTCCATGTGCAATATGCAGCTTGTTGCCGGAAATGAAATGTTTTGGCACTTTTTGTCGCTAACAGCACGTACTAACATAAGTGCATGTAGTTTCGTTGGCAGCCATTTCTTTGGCCCGAAGTGGCTAATAAACGGTGGATTTCGTTTACTTTGCTGACTCAATCAGCGCATCTGCTAATTCAGTTCACCATTACTTACTTTTGCTAGTCCTATTTGTGTTGCCCTACCCCGCCCCTACCCTTCCCCCAATCACTCCTCCATATATTGTAGATTGTTGTAGTGAATCTGACTGTGCTTTTTTTTTTCTTTTAAAGCCTCGTCGTTTTTTTTTTTTTTTGGCATCTGTGCTTATTTTTCCTGTAGTACGCTAGTTAGCATAAATATACGTACGAAGCTGGAATTGTTTTGCTGTTGTTTGGTATTGAGTATATTTATTTGCGTAAATTTGTCAAGCGCCCAGTCGTTGTTAATGTCCAACTTCGCGGCGCCTGAATGTGGTTGTTGGCTTGTTTTCCCACGAATGTAACAGCAACTGAGCTGGTCTATTTTTTTTTTTCATTTACAATATTAGCAAGCAATGCTGTTTGTAAGATATTTAGTTGTTAAGTGTATTAGCGAACAAGTTAGTACGAACCTTTATACATCTTATAATTCTACTTAAAAAAGAAAAGAAATATAAGATGAAATGTGAAATAGATGTGTGCATTTTCTTTCTTGCGTTATTTTAACATTCGCGACTATGCTTTTCTCACACAATAACACGGGGCGAGGGGGAGGGGGCAGGGTAAATGTGGGTGAAGTCATTAATACTGATAGCCACTCTTATTCGACATTCTGAAGCTGGATATTTAGGTATCGTTGTAACCTACAAAATATAACGACAACATAACGTCCGTCCTATCCAGATGAAATAGATATGAGAATGGCGACCACAAGACAATTATGTCTTTTACAGCTAAGGCAGTTTGGCTGTTATCAGGCGTCTGACGAAAAATAACAATGCGACAGAAAAGGCTGAAACTTCGTTTGATCGGGAGACTTTGGTCGCTCGACAACATAATCGTCACTGTTAGTGACTCAACGTTTGACATTTTCTTGTTGAAAAAAAAATGCGTGAGTATAATGTTGATATTTGCCTAATTACTAGTGACTGGCTGGCTGTATAATTACACGAAATAAATTTTTTCCGCGCAGTGCATGAAGCTGAATATTTGCGGATTAACCGTGGAACGTGCCTTTTGCTGATTTGGTGGTTAGGGGAAAGGTAAATCTCAGTACTATTTTAACGACAGAGTTACACCAATGACACAGCAACCGAATAAGATTTCAAACGTTAATTAAAACACTTGAAAATTGCGCAGTAAGCAATGTCAGATTTTCCATTTAACCTTCAAAGTAGGTAGGATTAAGTTGGTGGAAGAGCTTGGCGTTTGATATCACGACTTAAACCACCGAAAAGCTTGGCGGCAATCCTTAAAATATTTTATTTTGGGAGGTAAGCATTACTCGTATTACTATCAGCTGCTTTCTAGCTGGTGAACAAGGTACATTAAATTTAAAGGTGCTTGCTTCCGTTATACTAGATGAAATAAAATTTAAAAAAAGGATGTAAGGGCATGTTTACGCAACCACTCGCTTTTGCATTCTCGCAGCTAGAAGCTAGAAATCACCTCAAATTCCAACATGGCGGCGGTTTTATGTCTGCCGCCTGGCAACGAAAACAGCAAATAACGTGAGTTCAGAAGCATTTGAGAAAATTGTTTCGTCATGAGAAATTCTTTATATTATTGGCACAGATTATAAGACTGCAAGTATTTACTCAAACGATGTCGGATTTAGCTAATCCATTTAGCGTTGTTACCATGGCACTGCCACCTTTGCCATCGCGGTTGAGTTCTAGCTGCGAGAATGCAAAGACGAGTCGCTGCGTAAACGCGCCCTAAAGCTGCCTTAAATTCGGTTTAACCGTTGTATCACATTTCCGCAAGGCGTTAATCGTTTTAGCCTTACATTTGCTTGTCAAAAACATTCATCATTACATTATGCCGGAAGGCACCTATACACAAGTCCGCAACAAAGAAATAATGGAGATTTCAATACGAGACGAACCCAAGTTATAGTCCTCTGTGTATACTTCCAATAAAGAAAGGAAAAAGGTTACAGAATATTGGTTAAGAAACCTTTAAAAACCTGAAAAGTCAAAAAAGCATCATGAAAAAAAGCCTGGCCTAAACGCATCTCAGCCAATTATGTGATTTTAACATGTTTAGAGAATTAAATCTTTTACTTATTACATTTATTTTGTACTACCATTTAAAATCATACGCATTTGGATTTGTGGTCTCTGTTTTTTTTTTTTTTTAAATAAGTAACGAATTCGTCATGGGCTCAATCGTCACACAAATTTATGCATTATCTAATTCACTTCAGGTTAAATAGAATTGGTTATGAATATGATTTTTTTTTTAAATGAACAATTTGGATTATGATTGCCTTTGCTATCGAATTGTTGCCAAACGAATGATCCCTTGTGGAATGCGTCATGTGTGTATCACATGGGTTTTTATTGTTTCACTGAATTTAAGGTTTTTTTTAAAGATAACTTTATATCGTGCGCTGTTTATGAATCTTTTTTTTTTTTTTACATTAAACTTAGATTCTGGATTGAGACCTCGTCTTGCCAAACGCGTTTCAGAAACTTGAAAATAGCTGATTTTTTTTACGGCAGTAACTGTGACGTGTTACTTTTGTTTGTCGTACCATATCCTGTACTGTAAACCAGTTTCACAGTAAATAAACCTGTTTAAACCAATTATAGTCAGAGTCGATTTGTTTTCTCTTGCTAATTCAGTAATCGATATGGCTAGTAATTGCCTAACACCAGTGAATAATTAAATATACCTCCTTAAAGGATGCAATCCAAAATCCAAATGATTCGATTTCTTGGTCGCGGTTCCACGGTGCGTAAGCAACCCGTAAAACTAGCGGTCACTTGCGTTTCTTTTGAGCAGCTGCTTTGATATGGCGTGACGGGACACACCTCTCACTTAAAGACAAAGTTATTGGCCAACAGTAGTTTTAAGAATTCGCTCACCCCCCTCCCCTCCCCTGAAAAAAATGTCACGTAGTATACTTTGTTCCACATTATGCTTTCAGAAAACTGGCTGTATGACGCCACGTTTTCTTCCACTACGAGTGCAAAAAAATCCATAAACATCCCATTCGTAAACTCTAACAGTAACTATGTTCAGTCTACAAGTGTGATATCCACATGTTTTGCACTCTTAGTGCAAGGAAACAAGTCGTCATCCAGTCAGTTTTCTGAAAACATAATGTGGAACAAACTATAGAAGTTGTTTTAATATTTCTCCCCCCCCCCAAAAAAAAAAAATGTACTAAGCACTAAAGTAATAAACGATTGTCCAAACAAGTAGCACAAGTACGTTAATTTCGCATACCGCCATTCGACTAAGAACTTTACTTTGTTGTCCAGTTATTCGTATAGATCAGTGGGGCCGCGTGCCAGCGTCTAGGACCTAGGATAATTTAAGCGAGCGCCAGTCATTGGTCGGTTGGTGGTGACGTCAGCCGCTGACGAATGCTACATAGTTCCCAGTTATTGGTCAGTGCACGGATGACGTCAGTCGGCTGAAGAAAAAAATGACGAACTCAGTACGTTTGCTGTGAACAAAATTCTTTGGTTATTTCTAGTGGAGGATTTCCCTGGTGGAATCGATCCATTTTCAAACTTAGACCTAGAAATGTGCCATAGAATCTGTGTGCAAAATTTGAAAGATATCCGCTAATTCGTTAAAACGCTATAGCGCGAACACACAGACACACAGACAGACTGACACCCAAACCGTTCGCATAAGAGTCTAATCGACTCTAACAAGACTAGAGCATGCAGAGCTTAGAGTCATTTTCGAAAAACGCCCACTTACACTAAACTAGAAAGCTCATTTCGTCGTAGCTTGAAAATCGGAATCGAATCCGACTCTTCGTGATTACGCATTAACCAAACCTATAGTGAAACTACGCTACGACTTATTTTCATTTATTTACGGGCATGTAATCTTTTTTTCCTTTGGGATGGATACCGAATACATTTTTCCCTAGAGACTGAACTCATTTTTACCAAATGCTACAATTTCAGCAAACCGCCGTTGTAGCATCCGGGCCCTGCAGTTTCATTTCTGTACGTTGGAATTTAACGGTAAATGTTTAGTAAGGCTAAAGTTTTACCCGAGCGAAGCCGGCTATTTCTGCTCGATATTGTATAAATTGCATTTCCTTAGTCGATGTGACTGAAATGAGTTCTTTCTCTTGGAGATGACTGTTATTGCTGTGGTATACATTCGTGATCGCAACCTTTTTTCCTTTCGATTTGTGTGATTGGCTTATCCATCCAAGGCACCACACTCGATCGATCCGATGAAGAAGGGAAAAAACCAAAAAAAAAAACTGAAGAAAAACCAAAATTCTCCGTGCATGAAACTCAACAAATAAAACTCTCGAGCCAACTCACAACTTATATAGCTATTGATTTGTTTTTGGGATGTCGGGCGGCAAAAATCCGACCAAGAAAGCATGAAATTTGCTGGCATTCGAACCGAACTGACTTGTGTGTTTATTTTATTTGATGGTGGACATGGGGAAGAACGCCTCGCTCGCTCTCGGTGCGGGGGCCGACCGGGCAGAAAACATGCGTATAAATAAATATCAGCCCGAACCCAAGTCCCCCCTACTTCCATTTCAAAACAAATTCCTTTCTAGCCGTTTTTTAATATCGTAAAGTATCCCCGCAGCCTAATGCATCTAAAGCTTGGCAAACAAAGCTGTAACCCAGAATCCATGTTTACTGTAAAATTATATTTGAACGAACCACGAGCCGTCTGCCTGATCTACAACATATGGCTTTTAGACATACAGCCATGTAAGACGGAACACAAGAAGATGTATGCTGTCCAACCCATTTTGTCAAATTACATTCCCTTGGTATGCTCCGACCTGTATATTCCCTGCTGTCCACCTCCTTTTAAACCTCCATCCAATATATTATCTTTTCTTCTTGTATCAGGGACGATGCTCTAGGGAAAATTGAATCCCGTCTGGACTCGAAACTAAATCAAAATGTAATGGAAACCAATCGGATTAGGAGAAATACCACGAATGTAATGCGCAGGCCAAGTCGTGTGTGCAATAATGAAATAATATTTGTTTTGTTCTACTATTGTCATGTAGACGTTACTTTCCAGCCTGGTTAGTCTACCTGTCCTGTATCTCCTATTTTGGAAAAGGTCGTTGCGTATATATAAGGTACGTTTGGATAAGAGTGACAAGATTTTTCCTTTACGCTTCACGCAAAGTAATGTTTGTGTCTAGACCTACCTTTGAAACTTGAAATCGTCTTGACAGCATCAGTCTCATTTTCTAAAATAGTCAGTATGGCTCAGTGGTTGGTTTCTAAGGTCGTGGGTTCAATTCCCCGCTCAGGTATAGTCAGACGTTCAAGTCCAAAAGGCAACGTAAAATAGGTTTGCATCTGGTTTATTTAGTCTCAGTTTCGTTTCGGTTACTCGAGACAAAGCCAAAAGGCGAGATGAGACAACGTCCTTTTGAATCCCAGGTGTCTACTACAGTTTAATAAAAAAGAAACAAAAAAAGAAACAAAAAAGAAAAACTATATTCATACTGTTTAGTTTCAAGACACACGCTAGTATGTCGCCCGCCAAGATAAAACGATAACATCCAGATAATATGTATATCTGAGCATGGCGACCGCTAGACACGTTGTGTCTTTACAGCAAAAGTAGTTTGTCTTGGCGAAAGAGCTTGGCGTTTGATATCACGACTTCACACGGCCGAAAAGCTTGGCGGGAATCCTTAACAAGTTTTGTTTTGGGGTAGATAGTTAACTACTGTTACCTTATTGTATAATGCAGCTTACGTTTATGTACTTTCTGAGCACTTTGTATGAAATTTTTCATCTCAAACTGGGAAGAATCATATTTCCCCAATTGCCCAGCAAAGAGGACAGCTGCAAAATAACAGAAAAAAAAAAAAGTAAATTGACGGCTGTAAGGTTAGGGAGGGTCACCTGGGACCCCCAAACTAGCGCAGATCCAGAGGGGAACGATGGGAGCGACTGTAAACTCCCCCCCCCCCGCCATTAATTCTCGCGCACACACACATGGGATTTCCTGCAAAGCGCTAGCACGTAATTTTGGTGGTTAACAGTTGCAGCACAGGAAAGCCATCGACGCAAGATCCTTGCATCCGTTCATGACATAAAACAATGAATATGAATAAATAGCATCGTACCCGGCTTCGCCGGGGATTTGTTTGCCCCGTGGTTGTTTCCCAGTATTTGCTCGGTGTGGCCTGATCGTTCACTGCAACAGTCAATTTTTCTTTGTGTAACACACCCCGTTTCCGTCAATCCTCTCCCTCCGCAAAGCAATATCGTAACCAAATAGTGGCTTTAACATAAGCACTGCCCCACCAACAGGTATTCTTCGTTCAGGCCCCTCCCCACTCCCAGTAGCCTGCGAAAATAGCTGTCCTTCGTACATGACGTCTTTTAAGACATTCTTTGCGTTGTCACAGTTGTTAGCCAATTTCAACTTCTTTTCAGGGCAACAACGTCCCAGTTTCACATTCAAGCCAAAGAATTGACACACTTGCACGTTTTCATTGTTCCCTTTCCGGGGGTCGTCGTTGCGGTTGCTGCATTTCTGCTATGAGACTTTGGTTTCTAATGTGAAGATGTGTGTAAATAAAATAGAATTTTTGCGCCTAGAAATTAGCAGCGTGAGTACTATGCTAATTATTGGTAGGTTAAATGGGTTATTGGTGGGTTAACCTGGGTTGCAGGCGAGTTAAAAATTGTTCAAATAAAGGGTAACCATAAGAATGTAAAAAAAAAAGAGAGATTTGCAAAAGTCTTTGCGCTACGTTTCCCCACCAAAAATCTGAAGCTAGGAATGGTATCGACAAAAGTTGTTCTCAGCTCTTAATTGATTTGAAATCGACCCTCCTAAAATGTCATGTAACACGAGAAAGCTAAGGCTGTGGTTAGTATTGCTGTCTCTAAAACCAAGGGAATGATATGGCTTGAATTGTGTGACAAGAGACGTGGAATTGTCAGAAGAAAAAAGAAAATTCCTCTGTTATGCACGGATAATAAAGGGTTAAAAATAATTGTAATGTTGCACAGTCGTTTTCAGGAACACTTTTCGGTGTACAAATACCTACGGAAAGTATATACGCACATGTAACTTAGATGTAAAAGTGTAAGCCTGTAAGCCTATTTTTTAGCACCTGGAATACAGTTTTGTAATGTTACAAAATTTTTTCATTTGTGGAACACTTCTGAGAACACTTCAGGTGGAACACTTCAGGGGAACACTTCTGAGATCACTTGAAGTGGTCTTAATTTGACCATTTTGAAGTGTTCGGAAGTGTTCTTAATAAGAACACATGAAGTGTTCCGAACACTTGAAGTGTTGTTAGTAAGAACACATGAAGTGTTCCGAACACTTGAAGTGTTCTTAGTAAGAACACATGAAGTGTTCTAAGAAGTGTTCTCATTGGAAGTGTTCTTAAAAAAAACACTTGAAACGTCCTTAATTTGACCATTAAAGTGTTCTCAGAAGTGTTTTTGTGAATTACAGTGTGGGCAAAATGCTTTCATGTAGTGCTTGACCTGTCAGCCAACCTACCAAATACATTGTCGTCGCGATCAAAGCACCTACCAAAGAAATGAGTGAAGGAACAAGTCAAAATAGACTTACGAATCTGTAGAGTTGGATGGCGTCACTCTTTTGACCTTGTGACCCACATATTGGTTAATCCAGCTCCCGATGACCCAATGTTGCCACTAATCTGGACTGATCTAGTTACTAGTGACCCTAACTGACCCGGTAACCCAGCAACCCAGATATACCAATACCGTCCTGGCGAAACAAAACGAGATTATTTCTTCGTTCTTTTTTCGCACGGTAATGGAGACTTTTCTTCCATCAGTTGTACATGATGCTTTGTTTTCGGGTATTATTCCGTTGCCATCTTTCCGATTTTGCGATGCCACAAGCCAGCAAATGTATGCTTATTTTGGTTGAGCCTTGAAGGCAGTACATATCGTGATTGCATGGGGGAAATGGACGGACATTCGAGACTGACGATTCAATCGCATTTATTGTCAGGCCACTTTGAATCCATTTATCGTGCTATTAGAATACGGCCCTCTTCAGTTAACGAAACGTATACGTTTAAAATCAACAAACGAAAATTGCTATTTTGTGCAAATAAAGCTTTCAAATTGGATAAATATTGGCCAACCCTATTATTTATACCCAGAAAGTTTGAAACGAAGCTTCTCATTCAACAAAAAAGTCGTAAGAAGAATGCACCAATTGGGTCTGCGGAAGCTGACGTACCACTGGCCTTTATGGACCAAGCCAAACGTCAGATGAGGACAACCAGTGACGCACAAGATAATCGAACATAAACTAGGAATATGCTCAACTGCCATCCGGCAATGATCGGAACTTGGCCGTGCTTATGACGTCATCACTAGACTAAAGCATTAAAATTGTCTCTGTATTAAAGGGACACCCGGCCTGCCTTATAACATTTCGCGTGCCAAATTACACCTACGCGCAGATCGTCATCCAAGCAATTACAGTGCCAAGGTCGGCTGGGGTGGTAACTGCGTTTCTCGCGTAGCTGCTGTCTCGGTTGGCTTTGGGAATAGTACACGAGACATAATCAAGTCAACGATTGTGTCGTCACAAACCGGAATGATGCTCGTATTTTAAAATCAAATTTATAATTTTCTAGGCTAGAGTCTTATAATTTTACTTCGGCAATCTATTGGAATAATTAATTTTAATTTTTACCCCATTATTCTATTAGATTTTAGATCTCATGGTAATTATTAGAAAATTAGTAGATGTACACACAGAGATGAAACGTCATGATTATTGCACACGCGCATTGCATCATATAGTTACGGATCGTTCTTAAATATAGTTAACAATATTCAACAAAAAATCTCCTAGACGCCACATTTTAAAACGGTTTTTTAGCAAGGGAAAGACTAACGGTAAGTAAATAGAACTTTGGGGCCGTACTTGATGTGGTGGATCGAGAAAAATGGCGCTGGGAGGTATAGCCCTTTAACTGCGGAGTCAACAGGAGTAGAGCGAGCGGATCGCGATCTACGAGCCTCTTAGGGCCGATCGGCTGGGCCCACAAACGCTCCAACCTTGTCCAACCCAACTAATATTATTTAGAGAGGAGCACTTCAATAACGTATTCGTTTTCCGGTCACCGAAGATACTGCGGATAGATTATAGTTGTTGGGAAAAAAGAAGAATAATACTAATACGGTCTGGGATCTGTTTATTGGTCATTTTGCTGTAGAAAGTGTTGCTGCCTCTTTACTAAAGGAAGGGGACATAAATATTGACCACTGGTCTCACTCTCTAGGGCTTCGGATAGGAACATATCCAAATCTCTCCAAAAAGGAGTATGGCCCTTTAAAAGAAGTCTAGGAAGAATAATTCCATGAGAGGATAATCACAATAGCACCAGACGAGATTGGAAGAGAAGCAGCAGAAGAGTAATAACCATTTAGGGTTAAGGAAGAATTAGCCCTAACAAACAACATGGACGATGGTTGCCATCTTGGAACATAGGAGCAAGAAGTTAAAACGTCCAAACGGTAGGGCTTTCAGTTGAGAATAAAACAGCTTAAGCTAAGGCATGGCCAGTAAACCATATGGCCCGACCTAAAACAATGTTAGGAGGGGGGGGGGGGGTAAACAAAATGGCCGTCACGAGACGCCAATTCCACTTCTTCGAGGTCTATTCGGGAATTGGCTAGTAATTCGCATCGGTGAATTTCTGTACGGAGAGTCCCGCCACCTACTGACAAATAGAGGCAACTGGCAAAAAGCTTAGTAATTCACTAACTTAATCCCAGTAATCACCCGGAAAATAGCTTACACATACAAATAAATAAATTTCAGAATTTTCGCTACAAAGCTCTTACATTTCTCGACTGCACGTAGCTCTTCAGTAAATAGCGACATGTTCGTTTAGCCAGAGAGTGTTTCAAGAAAGGCAGTATTTTTGTATGGTAGGTGTCGCCCTCAGTTGACCAAATGCGGCAACAATATGTCGCGCCTCGCGACGTCACTCTGCTCGGCTCGCCAGAAAACGCCGATTGCCGAGTCGCTTGACTCCCCCTCTTCATACCCACATTGCAGCATCACTCCACTCGTCTTAAGTCTTCAGACCTCCCTGCTCGCGATTTAATGACGTCATTGATTTACCTTGGCATGCCATACTTTGTTTTATTTTGCTTCGTCATTCATTCGCGTGCTGAAATAAAATTTAAACTTAAATACCATACTTAACCTCGTGTCTAATTATCTTAAACCTTCGTATTATAAAAACTTAACTTAGATCTGCTAACGATTTTACTTAATTACTTAATTTCCCGGTTTGTTTATGTCATAACAGCTGATTCCCCGTCACCTGTTATGCAAATTCCCTTACCTTATAACCTGCTTTGATTGGTTGCTACGCGTCACTTCACACAAGCCGTCACTCTCCAATCTGTCGTCCAGGGCACGGTGGCCTTGTCTGTTGGTTCTCGTCGCAGGCATGCTGTCAGTCTGTGGACTTGAGTTTTTAACATTTAGCCTGATCAACTAACGTATTTTAACCAATGTTTTTAATCAATGCCAATTTGTTCACACGCCCACGCCGACAGTCTCGGATGTCGTCCATCTAGGAAGTCTCGTCGTGGTCGTCGCCTCTCCTAAACTCGGCAGCAGGGCCAGGACAATATCAGAAGGTAAATTATGAACTATCGTAATTTTTACTGATATCTGCTCTTTCGTTTTCTTGTGTTGGTTAGCTGGCCCTCACTCGTTTACTCATTACTATGGTGAGGTTTCCTTCGTGGCTGAGTTTGGACTTGGGAGTTCAGTGCTTGTCGTCCCTCATTTAAACCCGTTACGAGATGTTATTAGCATAAATCCGTTACGTGATGTTATGAAACCCCAACCATTGTGAGACGTTACAAATTCTAACCCGTTACGAGACGTCAAAATCCATCAACCCCCCACTTCCTTCTCGTTGGGCTGGGGACGCAACAACCCATGTTTTCCTAACGGTCACCAGTTAATTTACCAAAGTCATCTTTACTCGCCATTTAATAGTCCGTCACGAGACGCCCTCCTAAACACAAGTTGCTTCATTTTGCGCAAAACAGTCTTGTGCTTCAAACCAAAATTCTGTAGCGATTAAATCTCTGCAAGGCCTCATAGTGTCTCAAATAATCGTTTCAAGCCTTGTTCTGTTTTCGGCCAGTGAGACGCCGACTTTTATAACCAACACCCCTTTCCTTGTAAACCTCCCCCTCATCTTTATTAAACTATGATTCTTGAAGCTAAAGGTTTGACCGAGTGTGTTTTCCTTACGTTACAATTGAATGTGAATCATGTGGTGCTAGTGTTTAATTAATCCTTAACAGTTTGGTTTTTTGAGTTCGGTTCGCGGCCTTAAAAACCCGCAAAACGAACCCGGGACCTCTTGTGAGTTCCCTAGACTTTTTATTCCCCCCCCCCCCGCTGTTTCATACAAGGGAAGGTGTCCGCGCATTTTAACAACTAGTGAGCGACAAATACAAATCAAACGCATCAGAGGTACTTTAGGCGGCCATATTGCCCAACCCAGTCTCGTATGTTATTGTTCAGCCAAGATCCGGCCGGTACTGTAGTAAAGTCCTGACTAAGGCAAGGCCCACTGAGATAGTAGCTGTGCACAGCTACTATCTTAGCGGCCTAGGACGAAGGTCAGATAGTTGCAATTCAATCCAAGGGATGGAGCCAGTAGTGATGGATTGTTTAACCTGTTAGAGAGGCAGCAAACAATACATTCGGCAACAAAAGACAGTTACCAATAACAGACAAAGGTGGGTATTGTTACATCATTGGCTTTGACTATGACTTTATTGCCTGAAAGACCCCACAGATCATGCGTTCAGAACTAACCTACTTAAACTAGCTTAACCTAACTTAAAACTACAAGTCGAAAACCAAACAATCGTTGGAAACCAAACAAACGAACAACCACACCTAACCCCGCAGTGAAACCCCTCATAATGTACCAATCCAAATGGGGCGAGCAATCGAGTAAAACGGCCTGTGGCTCCGCAAAAGTCTAACAATATCTTAAGTGAATGTCGCAATGACGCCAAATGTGGGGGCACCCCCAGGACTTCACGCATAGGGACGCCCTCATCGCCCAGTGGTCGGCGTCGGTGTGCTGCCCAAAGAGGACATGACAAAAGAAAATGTCGAACAGTCTCTGCTCCCGTACATCATACACAGATAGGTGAGTCACACCATCCGAGCCGTTAAAGATGCGCCCGCCGCTGGACATGTCCCGTGCGCAGCCTCGAGATCAGGCCAGAGTCTTTACTCTGCAGGTACCCGATAGCGACAGGTATACAGAGGTTGACGGGTGTATCTCATAGAGCGTACGTCCCGTGGAACTTCCGCTCCACCGGGCCTACAACTCTCCATCAGAAACCGCAGAAATAACTGGATCCAAATCCCTCGAGCCAACAGAAAAGAGAACAGGGTGGCTCCTTGACTCGTAACCGAGACGGGCAAGTTCATCGGCTGCCTCATTCCCAAAGATGCCTGAAGGTCCGAGTACCCAGGCCAGGAAGACTGAGACACTTGCCTGAGAGACCTGAAACAGTCACTGAGAAGAAAACGGGTGAGACGACGAAGACTGTTAAGAAACTACAACAAGGAAAATGTAGGTACAAAATTATTGTCGGCCTTAGAGACTAACAAGAATAGTACTATGCTGTTTCTCGATAATTAATAATTGCTAAAGTACAAATGTGGAAGTTTTCAGTCAAAGAAAAGTCGTACAATTATGGCAATAAAAAGGCGGATAGGCGCCAAAAAGTGGAGTAACGAATGCCGTCGTTGTTAATTGCTACGTTTAAGGTTTTTTTGAAGGAAGCGGACGGCATTTTTCTCCACATTACCCGTTAGTGTAAGTCAGTAAGTAAGACGGCGGCTGCTGCTTACTCCGCTGATTCAGCCGTATAGGACAAGGAATGTTTTTATTTTATTTTTCTGAATTTAAACTAGCAGTTGTACCCGGCTTCGCTCGGGATTTTGTTTCGCACATGGTTGTTTCCCAGGTTCTCGGTAGATGTGGACTGAACCCTCCCATTTCCTCCCATCCCTAAAAAAATCTATCTTGTCAGTTTAGTTAATGCGCAATCATGTGCTTAATGGTAACAGATGTATCCCCCCCCCCATCTCTTTATTTTCTAAAGAACAGGGCTAACTGACGCCCCCCCCCCCCCACTCCCAGTTTATCGCCTTAGCTCGAGCGATCCGTACCGTGTGAAAAATAACTGTCCTTCGTGCGTGACGTCATTTAAGACTTGCTGCTGAGATGCCTGCACAGAGTAAATGACTAGTCGAGGCAGGTAAAAAAATTGGGTACAAAATTGTGTAAAAAATGGGTACAAATAGGGAAAAACTGGGAAAGAGTTATCGGGTGTTTGACTCTCAAATCGGAGAAATTAATCAGTAAATAACCAGATATTAATCAGATATTAACGTTCAACAACTAAAGTGTGCGCTGCCTATCTTCAGTTCGCCGCAGAACGAACACAGATAATCGATAGTACGTTTTTGGCAGCATAGAGTGCCTTGTTGATATCCAAGATGGTTACAAAAACAATGGCGGCCGTCGATTAAAGCCGCTCCCTCCAGGAAGACGTAGTCGCTCGTAAAATACTTTCAGGACTCAAGATACACAGCGCACACAATAAGAGTATTTTTTAAACTCACCGAACCTCAGCGCTGTCGCCACAGCAAATCAAAGTTGTTCTTAAATGCGAGGTGAATTTTTCAATACACCAGCATGACTTCACTGCTGAGGCATCGAATTCATCGACTCTTCGAGGCGGTTTTTCCGTAGAACCCACCTACTAACGATGGCGTACCTTCAATTTTCTTCGATATCATTATTTACGTAAACAAAATTAAGAAAAGGTGGACCATGTCGTCACACACACACCACGTTATATTCCACCAAAGGTAACAAGCCACTCGACTAAGAGTAGTAAACGTATTAGTAGGACGGTATTTAACTTAGACTGCTAAAAACATCCTTTAAAACGCAAGTGTGTTGGTCAGCATGTGATGGCCAGCGTACGTTCATTTCTTTCTTGACATCCACCATTTTGCCCATCTACGCAGCCAATCAGTACGGTCAAGACCAGAACAAGCAGGGCCGTAGTGACAATTTCTTTTTTTAACCACAGCAGAAACCAACCTAGCCAAGGTAGTTTATAGTTTGTGTACAGAGTTTATAGTTTACTAGCGGAGTCGCTCGCTTCGCTCGCTCATTCCGCGTCGTATCGCTACGCTCAAGGAGCTTTGATGCTGCAACTCTTGTGCCGCTGACAGACATTCCAGGTCTCTAAAACGATCAAGCAAATTGTGAGAGTGCGTCGATCTATGCTTTCAGTAATTTCTTTGATTCCAAGAGCATCACAAAAATCATGTGCTGATTATTTCGACGCAAACTACTTGTAATTATTGCTCACAGTTCGTAGATTCGTATGTTCGTGCTGCAGGCTGTTGCGTTCCGGGCGCAGCTACTATCTCAGCGGGCCTTGGCTGCTACTCTTATAATTTGCCGTTCCGTTGGTAAATGGCTGAGATGGCATCGTATGTCCTGCTTGCTGCTGCGCTGCAGATGCAGATGACCGCGTTGCGGGTCTTGTGTAATTATATATATAGATAGTTTATAGTTTGTGTACAGAGTTCTAATGAGTTTTCCCGGTAAGTTTTTCCGCGTAGGCGTTGAAGAAAATTTCCAGACTATTTACTGTTTTTTTCGGAAAGTTTTTACACATTACCAGCTATAACAATAATAGTTTTACCACGAAGTCTTAACATGATATGTCTAATGCGCTTAGGCCTATGGCTGAAAGTGATGCTTTGTTTTTTTCCCTGAGTTTACCAGGCTTTTTTTGTGTGAAAAATCAGCAAATTTCCTGTTTTCCATGAGTTTCAAACGTAGTTTAAATTCCCCAACTTTTTCAGGTTTTCCAGGCTTATTGGAACCTGCTGTAAATGGAACCTGCTATTTTACGTCAAAATTAATACATACTAGAGCAGTGAATACAAAGAACGTTTTACAGAATCCACCGAACTTTTCAATTTTTAACCCACAAGCGGCTGCTCTGAATCCTGCAGGTGGGCTACGGCCCTGAGAACAAGTAAACCATGACGTCACTTTTGATTGCATGGTCGCTTTTGATGTAATCAGTCACTGAGGTGTTGGATGAGCTTAAGAAAGTGCTGTAAGACTTGACACATAAAACGATACCTAAAAGTACACGATTCACTGAAGAACGCTGATCGAACAAATCCATGCTGAAAGACAACCTAAAACCTAAAAACCTAAAAACTAACCACGTGAGTCTTCGGGTAAATCCAAAGAAAAAATCCACGGAAAAAAATCCAGGAAAAAAGATCCAGAGAAAAAAAAATCCTGAGAAAATAAAATCCAAAGAAAAAATGAAAGGAATAAAAATGGAATAAAAATCCATGGAATAAAATCCATGGAATAAAAATCCAAGGCCATTTTTTATTTCATTATTTTTTTTTAGATTAGTATTTTCACATCTATCATTTGGACGGTACGACCCTTCCGTCAGTGTCTGAGGAACAGGATTTGGGCATCTGGTTCACTTCTGATTCGAAGTCGTCTCTCTAGTTCTAGAAAATTATGGCACTGGCTTTCCGTCGACTCGCAATTGTAAATAGGTGTTTTGCCTCTGGTAATTTGTTCACTAAGTCTGGGCTTTCAAAGTAGTTGTGCGACCACTACTCAAACATGTAACTCCGGTGTAGTACCCTTTCTTATTAAAAGACATCGACCTGGTCGAATCGGTCCAGCGATCGTTTTACCAAGAGGATGCCTGGTCCACGTGACTATTCACTCGAAGCACACAATTAATGGGAAAGAAAATGAGGCGCCCCCCTCCCCCAACCCCACACAAATTCTCACAGTACAAAAAGCAAAATTTTAAAGCGTGTGTACGTTAAAAATAACACTCGTTTAAAAATAGCATGTTCAAATGAATGGAAATAGGAATGCAGGGTAGAGTCACGACTACCTTACCACCAAGGTTAAACCTGCCTGGTCCACAAAGGGCCCCGATGGCATTACAAGACGTACGTGTAGGAAAGGGAGGGAAGATGGCTAATTGTTTTGCAACATCACTTAGTAAAATTGTAAAAACTATATAATATCAACCAACGTAAGTTGATGGGGGTGTCCTATCATAACATCAAGCCTAGTTCAAAGTTCGTTTGTTAAAATGTATTCGCAAATGCCTCACCGTAATCGGATGGTGCGTAACTGCTCGCAAAAACTCATTTAATTCCCGACTGCCCTCGGCGTATTGCTCACACAGGGCTTTAAGTTTTCGTTGCATCTCCTCGTAAATGCTTAGTTTTCTCTTAATGGTCAGCTTTGACCGTGTTTCGTAGTACGAAGTACAAAATAACCTCACATTAACAAAATGCGGAAAATAAAAGGAACAAAACAATGTCATTGGATTTTTATTCCG
>JAHWFP010171543.1:42144-52602 GCA_023313725.1 Lithobius niger
TGCGGAAAATAAAAGGAACAAAACAATGTCATTGGATTTTTATTCCGGGATTTTTTTTCCCCTTTGGAATTTTTTTCTATGGATTTTTTTTCCTCTGGATTTTTTTTTTTTTCCCCCCCCCCCCCCCTAGATTCGAGTCTTTGTATCTCTTTTCTTTCTACCGTACAGAGAAAGCGGGAATGACAATAACATGCTTGATTGAACAAAAAATAACCCTAACGACCACGCACTTGGTTTCACATTCCCAGGCTGGACAAGACCGTTTTCAGACTCGACTAAGACGAAGTGTCGTTGCGACCGGTGCCTTCCTACAGGCCGGACATGTGTTGAACATGTTGAGTAGCCAGTTAACAATGCACGCATTGATCGCCAGTTTAATGGCACGTATTCTAAAAGGTTTTGGACGAGCAATTTTACGGCCAGTGCTGAGAGAACTGAGTATTTTCCGACCAATAGAAACACAGTAATACAATGACAACTCATCTTGGCATCAAAGTCAACTTAAACTGTTTGTTATTCGTTAAACACATGCCAACTACTCCCAAGCAAATAAACTTGGGATGTTTAGAGCAAAGTAAACCGTTAACATTTTACAGCGTTGTAGACTAAACGTTCGGGAAATATTGGCCTGCAGCGCAATAGACGTAAAAAGAAGTTAAAAGTAGCTTGTAAAATTCTGGAAGCGGTTTAAAAGAGACAAATTGATTAATCGGTTGCCGAATGATTAATATGACTGTGTCACATGCCAGAGGTTTTGGATTCACTGGCTTTAACCAACCATTATATACATTCGGGAAGACAATACAAAGTGCCTGAATAAGCTCGTGCTCAAGTACATTGGTACCTAATAGGAATTTTTGAGAAAAATTTACCATCCCCTTCCTGAGATAACCTATAGTGTCCGCGGCCTATCTTGAGTTCTCCGCAGAACGAACACAGATAATCGATTGTACGTTTTCAGTAGCAGTGTGCCTTGTTGATATCCAAGAAGGTTACATAAACAATGGCAGCCGTCGATTAAAGCCGCCCCCTCCAGGAAGACGTAGCCGCTCATAAAATACTCGCAGGACTCAAGATGCGCCGCGCACACAATAATACCTGACCGGTCTGCTATTATGTCTTCTGTTTATCATTTTGAGAATCGTTAACAAGCGTTTAATTTCGATTGTTTTACGGTTTTAGTTTTAAGACAAATTTGAATTCGTCCATTTAACATTTAAAGGGAAACGGTGGGGGGGGGGGGGGCACTCAAGGGCTCCACTTGTTTAAAAATGAATTTACAATTAAAAACAAATGTAAACTATTAAACACAAACTATGCTAGGTACAAACACACAGTTTTCTGCAAAACGAAGCTCAACTCATCAATTTTTTTTTCACTAGGTTAGTAGACTTCAACATGTACTCTTGTTTGTGGCAGGAGCACTTCAAAGGATATTTAATTTCTCTCCATGCATTGGCAAACACCGCATCGCTTACTGTCGCTACAGCAGCTGTTATCCTGTATTTTAGAGTTTTAATGCTAGCAATGGGTGTTTTGTACATTGCCTCTATACCCTCACAAGAAAAAATCAAGGGGGTAATATTCGGAGAGCTGGGTGGTCGTGTTGTCGGACCATCCCTCCCAATCCACCGCCCGGGGACGGTTTCATAGAGGAATCCGCGAACACATAATTCCCACTGCGGCGGCGCGCCGTCTTGTTGAAATAACCCATGGTTGACAGACATTGTTGCAACTGTGAGTGCAACCAATAACTCCAGCATATCCGCAAGGTGCGCATCTTTCTTGACTGTAGGCTCCATAAACTGCTGATCGTTTTACAACACAGATAACAACTCCCTCCCCCCCCCCCCACCCCCCACAAAAACCTATTTTATTATCTGTTTCTTTATGTGGACAGAAAAAGTAGGAAGGAGCAATTTCCTCTCCCCCTTCACCCATCCCCCACAAAAAAAGGCGTACACTTCCTTTCTTGGAAATAAAATAAGTAGGAAGGAACAACCAAAACAAACTGCAGTTCTTCCTTTGACCTTTCCTTCCTTTCTCTTAGTTTGTTAAACGTCATTGTAACTATCGAAGGTGGTTAAGACACGTGCTATCTTGCTCCTCACGCGGTGTGAGCATTAGAAAATGGCCGCCACCGGAAGTACACGCCCTGCCCCACGCTCGCGTGAAGAGTCACTACTCCAGGGCTTCCAGCTCCATGCTATATGTCCATATATCTGTATATATATTTCTAGATATTTGTTTCTAGGAAAGATAGCCTACTTTACACAACAATTATTCTAAATGATGTAAGAATTATTGGCGGTGGCACGCTGCGGTAGCAGCCCAATCAGAAAACGTTGAGTTTTATTTTTAGCCGGTGGCGGTGGCACATATCTTTAGTACGGGATGACTACAAATATCGAAACAAAACTAAACGTGGGGACAAACAAATGCCTGTTAACAGTAATATCCTACGTAGCTTAGACCTACTTAAAAAAAAGCTAAAATGTCATAAAAGCCGGCGAGCAGTACATCTCACCAAAATGCAAAAGGCCCAAACTTAGCCGAGGAATACTGCACTCAGATTTTCAAGGAGCCTTAACAAATATGGTACAAGTCGTTAAAATAAACATAAATATATAAATAAATTTCTATTCGGTCCAGCTAAAATGGGCGCAAAAAAATGTTTCCTAGTTTTCATCAGTCCCTTAGACGTTACTTTTGCAGAGGGGGAAAAAACCTAAGATTGGTCGTGTATCACAAATCGACTTTTCTGCATAGCTTGCAGGTGAATTTAAAACGAAAATCCGCCATTTTTCTTCCATTCACGCTATTCGTTTGGTCCATTCATTAGCCATTCATTCATTTATCTTGACCGTATACGTATACACGGGCTACGCAGTTCGGGCGTGTGTACCTTAGCGTGATGAAACATCACATTCGAGTTTCGGTATGCGGTTGCCGCTTGACGCTCACACTGGGTTTGTGTGTCCCAGTCACTTCATAAATATTCATAGTTACACCGCGGAACAGCTTGTCTCTTGGAATACTATAACGTTGAAAGGGAGGAGGAGAGGGATATAAGTCTCTCAGATAGAGGAGCGTGTTTGCCACGTACATATATATAAAAATAATACGACCATCGCCTGGAGAGGGTCGTCTCCCTCACTGGAAACGATGACAGGCAAGAAAATGGCTGTTTTTGGCGGCCGTTTGGGCTGCTGTGATTTGGCCGTGCGCTCAGTTTACCGTGCCACCGCCCTGAATAATTAATGGTCATTCCAGTGTGAGGCGAGCTTGGCGAAGTCTACTGAATAATAGAGGCTGCAATCTGGCCAGTCGGCGATGTTCCTCAGGCAAGCAAGTGAAGTAGCAACGCAGACCTGCAGGCGCAAGCTGCGCACCGCAGGGCACTCTGGGGGAGACGAGCTGAACCGCATTGCACGATGGGAGTCAGGGGACAAGAAGGCCCTGGTAAAAGTCATGGCTGGAAATTAAAACAAAGCCCACCCCAAGCAACGATTTGTACATTTGTCGGGAGATAGAGGACGAGCGCACTCGTCCGCTACAAGTCTTCATTATGAGCGTGCATTATAAATTGCACTACATTACTCCCTCCACGTCCACCATAAATAATGATTTACCCCCCACTGTCGTTGTACCACCTCGTCGTCACTTGATGTAAATTGGAGGTAAATAAAATATGAGAGCGTTTGAGTGGATCCTGAATAAGGCAAATGTTGATTTAATCAGGTTTATAATCGGCTTGTTGCAATGACAGGCAAAATATCATTGTTTAGTAACTGCAAGATAGTGAACGGTGATTCGAATATTATAGCGGGTGGCAACAGGGGATAAAATCAGTTTCGCGGTGAAAAGACCTAGACCACCACTTCCAAATTGGACCCTGAACAACGCGTTTGGTGTTTGGACTCAGACTTACGCCCACACGGAAAAAAATCACAGTTTTGCGACGAAAAAAAACCCATACCACTGCTTCCACACATCACCCGGACCAGTGAGCATTGTGTTTAGGCCCAGATCCTGTACCCATAGGAAGAAACCAAATTTTTTAGTGAAAAAAACAACAATACCATCCCTTCCAACTGGACCGCATTAGGCGTTCGTGTCCAGACTTATCCCACAGGAAAAACTACAGTTTCACGATGAAACAACATTACCATCCGTTCCACACTGGATCCCGAACACTGCGTTTGTTGTATGGGCCTTACTCATGCCCACAGGGAAAACCACACTTTCGTGATGAAAAAGCTAAATACCTTCCTTTCACATTGAACTACGAACATCATGTTTGGTGGCTGGACTGCGACTTACGCCCATGGGAAAAACCATTGTTTTGCGATGAGAAAACCAGATACCATCCCTTTTTTACACTGCACCGGGGACAAAATGCAAGTATCGAATGAGCAGAGAATAAATGCGACCGTAAGTTTATTTTTTCAAACGATAAGATATTTTGTAGCATCTGAATTTTCGGACCCTGAATTTTTTTCGAGATCTGTTTGTGTGCAGTGATGATTTCTCTCTCCCGTTCCATGCTGCTCTTTGTATATAGCCTAGCCCTTAAAAATGGGGGACAAGGAGGTGACAAATCCCTCATCACTAGGACGGAAACGTTGGCCAGCGTGTTGCCGCTGACGAATTTAGTGATGTAACGGGATGGGATTGGCTGTTGCGTAAGCAAGGTCCGTACCCTGCTACATGTAACGGGTGCGTTACAAATATTTCGTGTTCAATTTCGGAATAGTGGTTATATTCTAGCTACAGGAAAAACACGTTTTTTTTTCTCTTTTTTTTTTCCGGTTCACAATCGGTTTTATTTCACTCTTTTCATTTTGGCACGTCCAGCAGGCAGCTTTTCTTCTCAAGTTTTTTTTGAACGTGCCTCATTACTAGTCATAAAATAAAATGAGCAAAAGAAAAAGGAAAATTGCTCGCTCAACAATGCACGTTTCGTTCCACATTTTTTTCATGTCTTTTTGCGAGCTAATATTTCCCGTCATATAAAATGCATGGAACAAGGCCAAAAGAATGGAGTTGGATATTTTCCTCCCGCTTTTCTCACCTGAAAAACGCATTTAATATAATCGAGGCCATTTAAGGAAAGAGGCCGCTCGTACTCAGCATTTTGGGCGCATGAGCGCGGAAGGTTATTAATTTGGGCAGCCTTGTTACGGCGCAAGACCACCTCGCGTTGCAACGTCAATATAGCTTCGTAACCGTAGAGTCCGTCTTGAAAAGCGTTTACTGCAAAAAACAGAGAGAAAGAAAGAAGAAAAAAAAACAATGAAACACGAAAAGTGCTTCGTGCTACATAAAAGCAAAGCCATAAACTTTGTCTGGATGGAGAGTGTGGTCCAGGCGTAAAATGGTTTTAAAGCCAGTTGTGAAAAAAAGGCTTAGGTACTCAAAAATGTAAATAAGAGACAGTCGAATCGGCAAGAAAAGTCGTTCACTTAAAAGGATTGTCTTCGTCTCACACCTATTTATGAGAAGTTTCAACGGATGCTGCTTCCAGCCTGTGACGTCTTCCTGTGCATATTTGTGCAAATTTACTGTTGGAAATCTTATTTTGTTTCTGTCCTCTTATATTAAATTCTAAGCTCGGATGAGAAGAAAATTGGTGTGATACACCGTTTTATAAAATCTAATATTAACTGATCACGTACATGATCGAACACACACGGTAAAACCTTTCAAGAAGTCTTTATCCTTCAAATTTTTCGTTAATTTAAGTAAGAGGAGTAATATTATTGGAAGTTCATTGAAATAACATACATTTATATGGAAAAGGTAGAAAACCTTCTTCAGCAAAGTTTTTTCTTGCTAACTTGAAAAATAACTTACATGTCATACTGAAGGGAATCCCGTCCTGGGAAGTATTTGTATAACCCTGGTATTTCAGGATTCGTTTCTCTCAATCCTGGGATCCCGGGATTAATCCAGAAACGTCGGGATATTTTCTCATGACTTCCAGTAGCTGAAAACAATTATATGAAAGGAAGTTTGTTTTCGATACCTTTAATGTTAAAAATACTAACAAGATGAACACTCGCGTGACCAAAGAAAACGAGTTAACAATATGATCTTTGTTTACTTGAAATGATCAACTATTTTTTTAATGCTTTAAATCATGGAGCATTTTGTGAATTTGTTATTATTTTTTTTTTAATTACTTAGTTCACATGTTCACGTATGTTTCCACTCTGTACACTGTCTGCAGTTACTGCAACACGCTGCACCTGAAGAACATGTAGTAAAAAGGCCTAAACATCAAACAGTGGTTAATTCCTGCATGCTACTCAAGTTCGTCGTTGCAAATCCTGCGTGATTATGTATTTTCATGTTACCTTTATCATATCAAAAACCAAAACTGGAAAAAGGGGCCGCCAAGTTCCGAGTGGGTCGGCCCTTCAAAGGAGTGATATCAACACACCAAAACATTCGCCAAGTTAATCGCATTGCTTAATAGTTCGAAGGTTAAATGAAAACTAGTAGAACATTGCTACTTTCGGTAGCAATGTTCAAGTTTTCATTTAACGTTCAAAGTATTATTCGGTGCAATTAAGTTGGCGAATGTTTTGGTGTGTTGATATCACTCCTTTGAAGGCCCGAACCATTCGGAACTTGGCGGCCCCTTTTATCAGTTTTGGTTTTTGATATGATATCACTCCTTTTTTTTTAATTGTGGATTAGACTCAACTCCACTACAGTGCAGATGTGTAATGAAGTGGCACGTCAACAAGAAATTGGTTTTCAACAATTTGCTACTACCTTTTGTCTATAGGTCAAACCATTCTCAACTTGGTCACCTCTTTATAGGTTTTGGTTTGGTTTTAATTTTCTTGTAATTTGTTTTATTTCGTTAGTTTTGGTGTGCTGATATCACTCCATTGAAGGGCCGAACCATTCTCAACTTAGTGGCCTCTTCACCAGTTGATGGTTATTAAGGTTGTTGCCGCCATTGTAGGTGTAGTCCTTTCGACTCGGATCTTATATATTGATGTTCATTCATGGTCTGGGCTTTGACTTTATTTCTTAAAATTAAAAATTACGTTGCTGATGTTGTTTATATGGAATAACTTTATAGAGCAAGTTGAAAATTATGAAATTCGTGCATGTCGTATGAGCTGTGAGTTCTTCTCTGAGTGGGCAGAACTCATAGCTCTTACGGCATGAAGAATTTTATAATTTTCAGCGTAATTATCTTGGCGCTTGTTCACGAACTTCTTGTCTTGTTTTTGAACAAACGCCAAGATAATTGCGTTGAAAATCATGAAATTCGGGCATGCCATATGTGCTGTGAGTCCTGCCCAGCCAGAGGGCTCATTTTAAAACTATCTTTTCTTCATTCACTCAATTTACTACTTCAGTTAGTTTACAGATATGTCCCCAGAGAGACATACGCCAGCAACTCACGTCAACATAAGCAAATTTATGCTAACTTTCAACTCTAATTAAGAGTCTTGATCATAAATGTTACACTTAAAAATAAAAATAAATAAATAAACGAAAATACAATTTTATGCGGGTAACTGCGAATGCTGGGGCATCAGATTTCATAAGCTTTTTGGTTCCGGCTGGACATCTCTGGCTTCTTACAGACCCGGGTTCGATACTGGCGTAGGTAGTGTATATGTACGGGTTTTTCTGTTGTTGTTTCCTGCCGTTGTACGAAGGTTTCCTCCGGGTTCTCCGGTTTCCTCCGGGTTCTCCAGTTTCCTTCCTCATGCGGCAAAAAAAACTGTCCTGATGGTGGTATGTTCCACTTAACATCTGCCCTTTGGCCTTTAGAAATCTGTAAGCTTATTGGCCCACAACTTCTATTTTATTCTAATCTATTTTAATTCTTATTTTACTCAAAAGCAGTCGTGACGTTCGACTTTATTTTCCTCTCAAATGTTCTTCAGCCAATAGCATGTTAGACAGCTCGTGCTTGTACTTTCGCGCATGCAAGCTGATTGTAATCTATTTTGTTTTGCTTTAATCAAATCAGTCGGGAACCACCACCTATTAAACTTGAACTACCTTTTCTGTCTTCTTGTTCTTGACTGATGATTCAGCCGATAAGCCTGATCTGTTTAGGCCGGATGAAGACCTATAATTCTTAATCATTGGGACTTGTGAAATCGTTTACGGCGTTAATAAGCGACTGTTGCTAACGCAAGTTTACTTTGTTGGTAAACACAGTATGTCCTAAAAAAATTAGTCAGATTCAAACAAACTAACTAACTCAGGTCTTTGTAAAAACCCCATGTCGTAAAAAGGTGCACGGCTCATTTGAATACAAACCCAGTATACTTGGAGTATTCCTTTGGTAAAGCCGTGGGGAATGGCAGCTAAGACTAACCAGCAACTGCCAAGTTAACATAGGCTTAAGATATTATTAATAAATTGTGATCGTAAAGCAAATCTTTCCATTAGGGGTTTCCCTGGTCAAACGTAGGCTCTCACCAATAAACTATTTTTGATATTTTGGTGGCGAAACCGGAAACGAGTTAAGGTTAGGCCTTTAGGAATAAAAGAAACCTTATGTAAGAGTTGGTTCTTAGTTTTTTTGTTAAAATCAAAGCAGTTTTGTGAAACATTTGCACTAAAACGAAAATTATGCAAAACGCAATCAGTACTCGTACAGTGTGTGTGTGTGTTTGCTGCAACTATTTTCAAGCCGAACAAAGAAGGTAATTGTAAAAACGTATGTGTGCCTCTAGCTGAAACACTGAACTTTAATGTGCAGTGAAATTTCTACATAAAACTTAAAGACAAAGAAAGCTTCTGCAACAATGAATAAAATCCAGTTAAAGAAATGCAGAACTCCGGGAAATCGGCTCTAATTAAGTCTTAGCAGAAAATAGCTAAGGACATTTTAGATGATTCCAAAGATGAGGTGGAAAACGGTATACTTTACTTTTTCCATAATTCCTGTATTGCAGCAGTTAGAATTCCTTGTGGATCCAGACATTCTTGAATATGAATTCACTGAAAACGCGATTTGCGCGGACGACGTTGGTTACTTGAAAGTTAGACCAAATAGGTTTTTTTTTTAGCAAAAAACGTTCACACGGTAGCCCAGTTCATGTGTTCGAAGTAACATAATGTTGCCTAAACAACATGTTAAGGAATATGACGACACTTTACATGACAGGGAGCTGTTCTCGACCCGGTTTACTTCCGGAAGCGATTCAAGCCATGCCATATTCAAAGTCGATAAGTTTAATTATCTGCGTGGTTCACTTGCCGGTGATGCAGCAGGGTTTACATCCGGTTTAACGTAACTTTGACGTTGCTGTGGGTTTGCTTGAAGCAAACGGTCGTAATGAAACGGTCGAAAAGACGTTTTAATTGATGAGCATCTAAACTGCATATTAAATACAACTTCGTAGTTTACCAATGATGAGGATCTGAGAATATTCCTTGAAGAGTGCAAGTTAGTGCAAGTTCCAAGTACTTCCCGAATGGAATAAGAAGCCTGCCATTAATTGACTAATTGAAAATTGACTAATTGAAAATTTTTGGTGGATTTTTAGAGAGACTGAATGGAAAAATTTTTCAAAGGTCTACAGAATCACCAGCGAAAGAGGAGACAGTTTCAAGAACTAAACTTCTGAACATAGAGAATCAAAGCAGGAAATGTTGAGGATCACGCCAGTGGGACTGCGTCATCTTAGTTGCAGCGCTGGGAAGCCAAACGTGGTAAAACGTCGATTGTTCAAAAATTAAACCTTAATAAGATGCAAGGAGAAAACCTACCCTTCATTCATTTGATGGCAACCAGCAAAATCAGTTTGGTTACCACGTGCCTGTAATTCTTATGGAAAACAATGGCATTCATATATTTTATATACGAGCTTTAGAAGTGCAGGAAATCTGCTTACTTACTAATTGTGTTTGTGAAATCTACCGCAGCAAGAGCAGTTCCAACACAGAGCCTCACAGGAAGCAGCCAATAGAAAGAAGAGTTCACAATCAGGATTTTCTAACAAGAAAGGTTCAGCTTTCAAAAGTTGTCCCTACACAATGGTTCACGCCACCAACACAAGTGTTGCTGGGAGTCTTCAAACAGTGGCACGTGATTCCCTCTGAAAATCAGTGTTACGACAGGTTGCAAACCTTCTTATCAACCGGTGTATCAACCGTCCATTGCCGGAGAATCTCTGCCTTGGCATTCCGGCGTCTTGCAATCTTAAAACGCTGCTTTACCTCTGGCAATGTTGGCACGAAGGTGTAGGCAGATAAAGTCTTTCTGCGGCCACTGCTGGAGTACGCCAGTCCAGTATGGTCTCCATATTTACTGTCTGATATTGATCGACTGGAAGCAGTTCAACGCTGTATTACTAGAAGCATCCCATCCCTACGTGGCCTTTCTGCTGGTGAACGACTACTAAGGACCAAATTAGAACCTCTCGAATTGCGTCGGCTTTGGGCAGATCTGATATTAACCTTTAAAAT
>JAHWFP010171543.1:53002-92882 GCA_023313725.1 Lithobius niger
CTCGAATTGCGTCGGCTTTGGGCAGATCTGATATTAACCTTTAAAATACTTAAGGTTCGCCTTACGATTGATCTCCCGTTTTTTTGATCTTAGCCTCTCATATGCTACAAGGTCATTCACTTAAACTTCGTTATCTAGATTCTCGACTTGATTGCAGACGGCACTTCTTTGCCTTGAGGGTCGTATCGGCATGGAATACTCTTACTGAGGAGCTGTTTCTGCCACCACGGTTAGTGGTTTTCGACGGTGCTTAAGGACCTTGCCCCTTTCTAAGTTCCTCCTGCATGAGTATTAAATGTTGACCACGGGTGGGCTTCTCTACACGGGAGTCTTGGCCTTGTTGTAATGCTGTCATTTACATACCCGTAACTTTGGTATTGGTATTAGTGGTTCTCAAACCCTTTCAATCACCATACCACCATTGCTAGTTAAATCATTACTATTATTATTATTCCAAAATCAAGATGTCAAAAAGATTCAGCAGCGTGGAAGAGACGTAAACAAATCTAAAGGATATTTAAGTCAGACAGGTTCAACTACAAAAGCTAAAAGTCATTTAACAGAATAGAGCTATCAAAAAAAGCAGTGAATGGAGATTCACAGCACCTCAAACCTGGGGAGATTTCTATGAGCGCATGGTGAAATGAGTGAAGAGGCATCTGTGATGGACGTTACGTAGTGCACTCTTTGAGTATGGAGAACTCGCAACGTTTTTGCAAGCAACGGCAATTTCATAAGCAGATATGGTCAAGGAGTTTGTCCATTAGAAATAGTATACGGCGTAGGCTTTGAGTTACTGTTGGCTGGGTTGGGATGATATTAGCTTTTGGAAAATGGCTGATATAAGATTTGGGGAATTGGCAAACATGAATACACACTCGCATCACTACAATGAAGAATTATTCAATATCGATGCAAGGTACAAGGGTTAGTTCAGCTTTACTCAGACATTTAGTGTCAAAGAATCATGCTCTTACTGTTAGTGATTTTCATCAATTCATCTCCTTCAACATTCTTCAAACCTGTTCTTGTACCGATCTATGCTACTGAGGAAGGACTTGAGGGCAATACTCCGGCTCCGCTTGAAGTGTGGGGTAAACCCACTAAATTCTTAACTATGTAACCCAAATATGCTTCTACCATTCTAAATAACAAGGGGTTCCAGCATGCGTAATTCTTGAACATGTCGTTTACAGCCTATGAAAGCTTTGGCCAGGCTGAATTTCCAAACAGCCCAATTCATTTCTTCAATTCACGGTCATATGCAGATGAAGGATAATGAAAATATGTTTCCTTCGGGTAAGGCAGAAAGCCGAAGATTTTGTCTTAGCATTGGAAGTCAGTTTGCAGGGATTCTTTGATGGCATTGAAAGGCCAGTGTTGAAAAAAGCTTACTACACAACGCCACACCAATGAACAATAAACTTGTCCATTTAAATTTTCGGTGGATTAAGGAGGGCGTCCGTCCATCTTTTTCAGAAGTTTCAGTACCAAACGATATGTCCGTTACATAGCATCATCTGCTTTTGAATTTGCCGCATCATCATCGGCACCACTGATCTTTACGGTGCGTTCAAACTGCAATCTCCATTGCCATCCAAGTTTCTCGGCAAGGTCAGGTCTCACCAGCCGATCGATGATGTGGTATGCTGGGGGTGCGATGTTCATGAGGGAGATTCCTTGCTTTTGGAATTGCTTGATGGCAATAGATTCCAAACCTCGTAAGTGGGCATCGTTGTGGGTGTCGGAATGCAGAAGTACCGAGGTGTGCTCCCATGCAATAGTGTAATTTCAAAAGCAGACGACGCTATGTAACGGACGTATCGTTTGGTACTGAAATTTCTGAAGAAGGTGAACGCCCTCTTTAATCCACCGAAAATTTAAGTGGACAAGTTTATTGTTCGTTGGTGTGGCATAGTGTAGTAAGTTTTTCGTTAACACGCCACAGTAACTCCACACACCGAGTGCCGGTTTTCTCTGAAAGGCCAGTGATGACATTTTCAGCACCAACCATAGCTTGGAATTAAAGCAATGGCTGTAAGGCAACACAAAATTGGTAAAGAACCAATACGAAAATGCTGAAGTGGATACCGAAAGAGACTTTCTTCCAAAAATTATTGTGTGCGTTGTTGATAAACCTGCGTCATCTCAAGGACCGAGCACCAGGTTTGTGTTTTCTCTCACCTTACTATGACCTTGCAATTTTCGTGAAAATGTATGGTTGTTAGGAATGCCGAAAAATTGGGCAACCACAAACGTGACGAACGTCTTCTATGGTTGCAGAGATCGTTTTTTGGGGTTGAAAATTGGTAAACCAGTCTATCAATCAGAACAGGCTCGTAATCAAGCATCTTTGTTGTTTGATTACGACTTGGTGTAATGGACTGAGTCTGTGGAGTGTAGTAGAATACGAAAGAACCATAAGAAGGTTATTGTGGAAGTATTCCTGAACGCCCTGGGTGCTTCCTCGTCTGTACGCTCTCCCACGTTTTAGGCTCCCTTTTATTTCCAAGGGGGTAGGAGCTCTAATTTGCATCGCTGTTACTTTTGATTAAACAATTAAGCATTGATAGATCGATTGTTGTGTAGCTTGTAGTAGGATTGACTGATGATTTATTGAGCTTATAGACCTACAAACCAATCGCTCGTGTGAAACTAAACTAAACTAACGCTCTAACCTAACCTAAACCATTCTCCACACAGTGCTACAACAACCACCAACGCACTCTAATAAATGCAACCAGTGCCACACCAGGTCACAGCTCCACCACACTCCAGCACCCGGCCAATATGAACCACACCGACAGTAACCAGCACCAACACACAGTGGTAGGGTGGTAACACAGCCGCTACGCAGAAACTCGAACTCTCGACAACTCGTTCTCCTCGCCCAATGTACGGGAGCCAAAGCTGACTTGAACGCTAGAAGAACTACCACTTGAACTTTCACCACTGACCGCACTACAGTCTAACAGCTCACAGCACGACACCTGTACATCACACTCCTCGCTGTCACTGGCCCAGCTAAACACCTGAATGAGCATAGCCACCTCTCCACTAACCTCTGTCGATACAACACCCACAACAGTACCTCTCAAGTCACTGGAAACCCTCAGAACCTCACCAACACACAACACTTCGTCGGAACTCACTTTACCATAGGCGCCTTAGGTTGTTATCCCTACTTCAGCTGCACCGTCAGGCAAATCCAATAGGTATCATGCTGGTCTAAGTGCTGGCAGCTGCCGCTGGCTCCATCTAAGTGTCAGACTTTTCATGTAGGTAACTGTAATCACCTACAGTCACCTGAACTTGACTTTACTCGCCTGCCCTCTACTGTGGAGGTACGAGACCTTGGGGGTATGGTTTATTTTTAACCTCCAATCATCTTACATTGCCAGAAGATCTGTACTGCGGCATTTCGACGTGCTGTGGTTGTAAATAGGAGCTTTGTCTCGGGAAATACTGTTACCAAGGTATGGACATTCGTTCGCCCACTCCTGGAATATGCAACCCCTGTCTGGTCACCATACCTGGCACGTGACATCGACCAGGTCGAAGCGGTGCAGCGGCACTTCATGAAGGGCCTCCCTGGACTTAGAAATGTGGACTACCCGACTCGCCTAGTTAGACTCAATCTGGAGTTGCTGGAGCTAGTAGAAGAATTAAAATTGATCTTATCCTCACGTATAAAATTCTGCATGACTTAAGTTGGGTGGATCTTCCTTTTTTTTTTGAGTTATGGCCTTTATTTCCCGTATGACAGGTCATAATTTTAAACTCACGGATCCGCCTCGTGTCTGAACTGACATCGTAACCTTTTTTTCAGTGAGGGGTATTCCAATATGGAATGCTTTGAGGGAGGTAACGGTAAATGCGAGTTCTTTACCCATTTTTCGCAAACTGTTGGGCTCCGAACCTCTTCGCAGGTTCTTTAAACGTCCAGTTTCCTGATCAAAAATTTATTTGTTACAATTTCTTGGCTGTGAGTGTGACATTCCTTAATTACATCCAGGGAGCGGTATCAAAGGCCCCAAGCCCTTCTGCTTTCCTTTCACCAGTTGGGTGGTGGAAAACCATTATTATTATTATTATTATAAATCACCACCAGCTTCGGCAGCCACCATCCGTACTTGCACTGATTCCTCACTTCCTGACAAAGGGAAAAACCGATATGATCTGCCCCAGCGAACTCGACAGCGCCGACCGTGACACAGAACCCTTCTGACGTTAAGGTCTTCTTTGTGTCGACCATTCAGCTGCAATAGGATTGAGTGATATTTATTCGAGTTCAACGTGGCCAATACTGCCATGCACTCGAGTCTATTTAAAAAGACTACCTTAAGAACTAACTTGAAACTAACCTGTGCTAACACAAAAACTACTCAACAAGGTCTACAAGTCCACCACACCAACTCCTGATCACATCCTGTCACCCAAAAGACCAAGCCGTTGATCACACCATCCGGCACGATCTGCAAGGCTTACAAATCCCGGTAACCCACACCACACCACGCAACTTTTCAGGGTATCCTGTCACCAAACTGCTACAAACGAAACCTTGCCCCTGCGCGAACAAGGAAAAATGACACACGAATAAACTTTGCTTCGTTGCGTTTAGGTTCCCGAATAACGTATTTTTGATGGCGGTAAAATTAATCCACTTAGCCTCAATGAATGCGAATCAAATGCATTTATCTGGCTCACGCTGCCCTTCTTTTTTGTTTGTTTAATTTTGAAGTATTCGTCAGTCAAGTTGTCTCCTATCCGTTAATCATTTTATCGAAATACGTGGCGATTAGGTTTTTTTTTTTACCGTTATTCAGAAATTTCGTTTAGCAATCATTTCTGGAGTGTCGTTTGATTTTAATGGCGAGTCTAATCAATGGTTGAGCACAATAGCAAGGTATCACGTATAGAAAATAAAATGCTAAAGCAACTTTATCACGGCGTTTGACCTTACAGGAATAGCTTTTTACCATTTCCTATGCTGTTTTGACCTGGGTTCAGTTAAATCATATAAACACCATCAAACGAGTTCGTTTTTGTTTTCTATGCGCAGGTTGGAACCTAGTGTCAAATACGGCGCAGGAGGTTTAGTCCAATGCACAACGACAGTTTAACAACATTTTTGTTGTAGTGTCATTTTTTTCATTGTTCGTTATTTTCTTAACGTTGCGTTTCGGTATTATTATTTTCACAGCCTTGGTTTTATATAGGGTGTCCCAAAAGTCAGGGCTCACCCAAACAACTTTTGCCGCAATCGTCATAGATAACTGAAACCGTGTAGTTGGTACGTTCTCGAAGGAATCAACCCATTTATGAGGTTGGGCTGGTGGCGCCCCTGGTGGACTTAACTTTGAAATATCAAATGGGAAGGGGACAAGGAAGGCGCGCGGATACACGACCGCTTTCTGCCTGGGAGGTCCGTGTTCGATCCTGGCGTCGTCCACCCCCTAGCATTTTCGGGAAGAGAAGGGCCCTGTGGTGCCTCGTGCTCGTGTCGATTATGGCATGTCAAAGATCCTGGGGTTTTCTACTTGGATTTCTCCGGCTAAATAGTCCCTCTCGCCGTCTACTCATAATCATCTGGAGGTGACGACGGGCTATGCGGCCGCCATTAGGTGACGGAGGGCGGTCTGCACCTTGTTTCAAAAGGGAGAGCCACTAACATCATCATCATCATCATCATCAAGAAGGCTCGAGTCATACCTTATCTAAAAGATACGCTAAAATGCTGAAGTGGCGTGAAAACCGGGCTTCGATACCTCCACCCACACCAAATGAATGGCTAAACATGTCTGCAACATGTGACCCCCATCCCCCCTCCCCCAATAAAGTTATTGGGAAGGTGGGTGCGAATAATGTAAACAGAGTGCGGTTTTTGGTTGTCTTGCGAATTGCATTATTGGAATGGAGCTTCATTGACCCAGTTGCTGAGGCTAGGGTACCAATAAGTGGCAAGGGTGGGGGTAGGGGGGGGGGGCAATTAACGAGGATACGATCTTTCAACGAACGAGTGAAACAGAAACATACGAAGTATCTGAATACTCGGTATAGTCCATCTCTAAACCCGAAACAAATCAGTCGGAATGGGAAACTTTAGGTACGCTGGAAAGTATATTGTCCCAATCTCCTCCAAATCTCCCCCTCCCCGTTTGTTGTTCCAAACGGCTAAAGAGGGTGGGGGGGGGGGGGGGGGGATTGGGACAGTGAACTTTCCAGTTTCCCAAAGTTCCCCATTCCGACTTATTTTGTCCTGGGTTTAAAATGATCTCTACCGAGTAGTCAGATATTTCTTATGTTTCAGTCCTTCATTGCAACATCTTTTCCTCGTTGATTGTCTGCTTCCCCCCCCCCCTCCTTCGTGGTACCCTAGCCTCTCCAAAGGGGAGAATGGAGCTCTAATCCTTTAGTGCTATGATGCGGTTCTCAAGAAAGCCAAAACCGCATTGTGTTTACGTTATTCACATCCACCTACACAATAAATTTATTTGAGGTGGGGGGGTCACTTGTTGCAGACATGTGTAGCTATTACTCTGGTTTGGGTGTAGGTATCGAGGCCCGGTTTGCACGCAACTTCAGCATTTTCGCGGGCCTTTAAGAAGAGGTATGACTCGACCCCCCCCCCCCCCCCCCCTTTTTACTACAAAAAAGTTTGCCCCACGGGGGGGCCCCCTGGGGGGGGGGGGCACCACCTGCCCTACCTCATAGATGGGTTGATTCCTTTGAGAACGTACCAACTACATGGTTTCATTTATCTACGACGATTGTGGCAAAAGTTATTGGGGTGACCATTGACTTTTGGGACACCCTGCGCATATAAAACCGAGATAAGGTGCCGTTCTCCCAACTTCTGAGGCAAGACAACAAAGACATAACTCATTCATCACTGCCGACGGAACAAATGCGTCATTACTTCAAGTATCAAAACCAATATCACTGCTTCAATCATTCGCCTAACCGAGTTTTAAAGGGTAATTACATCCATTTTGACATGCATGCTTTAGTTTTGGATCATTTACACAATAACTAAACACAAGAACTACGGTAAAAAACACTGCGGTTACGTACGTCCGATTGCATCACCACAGCACGGAGACCGCCATTGTTTTGCTTGGAACGCGCAGAAATTAATGCCGACAAAAAAATGTCACTTTTCGAGTTCGATTCGCAGCTGATTGAGATAGCTCTATTGGCTGTGGGAGCTCGAGCGTCCGACGGCCTTAGCTGGCTGACAGTTGTAGTGGCCAGCTAAGGCCCTCAGATGCTCGAGCTCTCACAGCCAATAGAGCTATCTCAATCGGCTGCGAGTTGAAATCGAAGAGTGACATCAGTCAGCATTAATTTCTGCGCGTTCCAGCTAAACAATGGCGGTCTTAATGTCGTGTTTTGGTGATGCAATAATTAAATTGTTGTATCGGACGTACGTAACGTATTCTTACCGCAATTCTTGTCTTTAGTTATTGTGTAAATGATCCAAAAGTCAAACATGCATGTCAAAATGGATGTATTTGCCCTTTAAGCATTCGCTTTCGACTTTTGAGAATTGTGACTGAATGGAATTTGGGGAGGAGGGAAGTTGTTTAGTTCACGCTTATGAAATTAATATTACCGCTCGGACAGCCTTGTTTTGATTTTGTTGTTGTTTTTCTTTACATTTTATTCAACTCTTAACACGACCTTTACGATTTAGCGAGTTTTTTGTTTATTAATAAGCTGCTCCGTTTTCTCGCTAAATGCAGCCGTTACCCGACTGTACCAAAAAAAAAAAAAAAAAAAAAACTGACTCCGTTAGAGACTTGTCTACTGCATGGATGCAAGGAAATGTGCTGAAACGCCTTCACTTTCGTCCTATTTCTGTAAGCATTGTGTAAATTGGCGAGCATTGCTCGAGAGCCACTGGAGTATTCATGTGCCTCCGGCGTTCCCAGTCTGTTTGTCACGCGCTTGCTTGACTTCGGAGCGTAAATGAAGAAAGATGGCGGCCATTGTTCCAAATTCGTCCCAGGACTGTCTTTATTGTCGAAGTGCATTAAATTGTAAAACTTAGTTGAATTTAACTTCATTAAATTTTAAATCCCCCTAGGTGCGTAAATCTATGGAGCCTGTCCAATAAAAAGGAAGCAAATGTGAATTTGAAGTTTCCAGCCCGGAAATAAGCCCCGATAAGGATGTCTCGGGCGGGAAGGTATTGATTAACAAGGACGGCTTAGACGGTCGAAAAGAAATTGCCCTGTTCGTCGGGGACAGACGGTAGAAAGCGTCTAATGTAGGACTATTTGCGCACGAATGCATTATAATAACATTACTTTTATTACATTTGACGCTGAGAATCATTTGGAGAAACGCCATAGGTATAGGAAATGAGGCTGTGAATGGTTTGACATGTGTTCGACATTTCACCAAACTGCAACGAAATTTTAGATAACCGCAAACCAGAGGGAAAGAATGGAAATGTGTAAGGCTCGCATTTTCACACTTGCGTTTCGGAGCTTTTTCAATGTACTAAGCACGTTGAAGTGGACCTGCGTGGACCTGAATGGACCGGAGTGGATCTTGATGATCTACACGTACATGAGTAGACGATGAAATGTACCTGAACGGACGTTAAAATGGACTTGAATAGACGTTAAAATGGACCTGAGTGGACATTGAGACGTAGCTGAATAGACGTTAGAATGACCCTTAATAGATGTTGATATGGGCCTAAATAGATGTTGAAATGAACCAACGTAGACCTTGTGTTCGAGGTATATAGACTTAAACTTCTGGAACTACACGTTCCACAAGTTATCTGCATGGAAAACACCCGTCTTAGCATTCGAGGGATGCTACTGTGACCAGTCAAACAATTTTTTTTTAGATGAAATACAATTATTTCATGCAGTCGCCGGTGTTTCTGTATCTTCGCACTTCAATTTCATTTCTCAACACTGGTTAGTATTTTTGACTAGTTAGTTGGTTTTACCATTTTAGGTATTTGTTAAAAGACACAGTAATGTAATCGAATTGCTTTAATGAGGTTCTTTAAATTATTTTAAACCAATAACTAGACACGTCCTTCATAAAGTGTTGAACATTTTACTGACAGATGGTAGTAAAGCATGGATTGCAGTATCTGTTTTGCGCTATCAGTTTTCTTTTTCTTTTAAGAATTTGGTTGGTCGTAGTTAGAGCCGATGAAGCGAGCCCCCTCTGGGTTTAGGGCTGGGATTAGGGCTGACGATTCTGACAACTTGGCTGTCCTTACTTTCTTTGTTCAGGATCCCCAGGAACACTGACACCAAGCTCACGTTGATTTAGTAGGGAATGCTTGGTTTTGTTGGCTGCCGTTTGGCTGCACTGGTGCAAAGGGTAAAAGGCTAAAAAGGTAAATATATCAGTGAAATCAGTGAAACACTGCGAACAGTTAGGTGGGGTTTAAATGAGGTTCAATTGCGCGTCTACAGTTAGGTCCTTAGCGCCAACCTCAGTCACAATGCAGTGGCCCGGGTTGCCACTGCGCCACATGTTACAGAGACGTTAACCTAATCCAAAATCTAGATCTTATCGTATATCTTTACCTCCTGCAAAAATCGGAAAACCCCAGACAGGAGGACAAAACCTTCGCCCAGTTGCCACGCTATGTCTCCTGGAAGGTGGCTACGAACACCATCAAGATGGCGGTAATCGACAAGAGCATGACGGACTGTCAGTGGCCGGCAACACCATGCAGGGACTGGGGGTGGGGAACAATGAGACAAGTTTAAGAAGAAAATGGGTAGCAGGTTGTTACTTGAACAGGAAGCGTGCCCTTTGAAGTGTCAGGTTTGAAAATCTCTAATTCGTGAAGATACCGATGTTTATTAATGCTGTTTTAAACGGGAATAAAAAGGTTAAGAGTTGTAAGGTTGGCATGTTGACTCAAGCAAAGCGAGCAAATTGGAGGTCCCATTACCAGCCGACGAAAAGTTGGAAAACACTTTTGAGGATCAACAATTTAGGTGCGCGAGAGACGTGCAGCAGCATTATCAACCGACGAAAAATAAACTGAAAGAAATTCTATTCCCGTGATGAAATCATCATCCGGTTCTTTTTATATATTTAGGGAGCATGAACCCTAAACTGGAAATTAGGAGTTGTTCACAGTGGACACACAAGTAATGCATCGTGGGATTCAGTGCAAAAATGGAAAAAAAAAATGTTTCAAAAGGTTAAATTTTTAAAACTTGATTAATTAATGTATAGTTTAATTTAACTTTACCATAGCGTATAGCATACGATCTCATCAATGGCCACGTACTCTATTCAAGTCGAGAAGGAAGTGGAGGGAGTTGAGGGGGAGAATTCCTCCACTTCTTGCACTTCGCTCCCCGACTGGATACTCGGCTGTGGATATTCGGCTGTGGTAATTTGATTAATTTTTGCTAACGCTTGCGAGTGGTATACTAGTGATGTGTGCCTTGCATTTACTCTTCAATATTTATTTGTTGTGACGTCATACCATTATGGGATTTCCCTCTTGTAACAATGGTAAGAATTTATTGTTCAGATTCTTTTGGGACTTTTTTTCTGTCCGAAATTGTTGCTCACTTTCGTATTTTCAATGTTTCACAATAGAATGTACCATTATCACTGTTGGCTATGCTGCTTCTATACTGTTTGATTATACTGTTAGATTAGTGTCCGCGGCTTATCTTGAGTTCTCCGCAGAACGAACACAGATAATCGATTGAACGTTTTCAGTAGCAGAGTGCCTTGTTGATATCCAAGATGGTTACAAAAACAATGGCGGCCATCGATTAAAGCCACCCCATCTAGGAAGACGTAGCCGCTCACAAAATACTTGCAGGACTCAAGATACACCGCGCACACAATAAAGTTGGAGTTTCTTAGTGCTCGTACTTTTGATTTTTTTTCGATAACGTTGCTGGAAGTCGGGAGATGTGTTTTACGAATAGGGCCTAGCTCCTTAAAGTATTGAGCCTAACCTAAAACAAAATGGCCTTCGATTGCCCTAATCCCAAACACTTTTTCACCTGTCACCTTTATTGTAATCGAAATGATGGAAATTCGTCGTCAGCAGGAATTCTGGAATTTCGTGTGAGTGGGCATTAGACGTAAATTAGTTTCAGTTTTACTAGAACCCTTCATGACATAATAGCGAAAAGAGTTAGAAGCACGAATATTGTAGAACTCAGTCCCCACAGCAACAGCCTGATGTAATGGAGTTCGTGTCGAATTTGAACCCTCACAGTCAAGATCGATCCAATTTAACGACGTCAAGTGAAGTATGAGTCGGGGTTCGAATATGAGTTTGAATAACGTTAGGGCAGTTATACAAGCAGGGAGGTTATGGAACGTACGCATAGCCTACTCGGTTACCCAATTACTCCACTGTGTAAAAGGAGAAATGAACTTTAGTAATCATAAATCCGAAATTTTAATCAACAGCGCTATCGTGACAGGGGTATCACCAGCTGTACCGGAATTCCTCCGAACAGTAGAAATGTTGCAGATATATTCCACGACCGCAAAATGTTGCACTACAAACACAAAATGAATTTATATTTTGATTGAAACAGCCCCACGACCATATGGAAGAAAGCATACTATTAAATTATACTGGAAATAAAAAAAAAACCGAAGAGATAATTCTGTTACCCATCAGTGTTATTATTGGAATTATTTCCGTGGGAACATAATTACTCACACACCCCACAACTAAATCGGGAACAGGAAGTTACGTCAGTTACCTCCGGTTAAGCGGCCATTTTTCGACGCTCAGAGAACAATTTTTGAAATGCATTGATGGCAGCGGGAGTTGCTATCCTGTGGGTGCCGTGTAGTGGGTCATGGTTTGTCCTAGAAAATGAAGAGGAGAAAATTGCCGTAATTTAATGAACAATTAATGCCAATTCGTGCGCAAGGATGAGCTGTAAAACGGGGCGTTATTTACAGTCGGTCCCCCGTGTTCTGGCAGCCCGCTTTCAATCATAAAAGTACGCAATCCTGGGCGCCACGTAAAACACAAGCTCGTACTTATACCATCATTTTAAAGGCTGTATTCGTAACAGCGGCGAATATTAACGTGCAAATAGACGTTGAGCGAAGCGCCATTTTGCCGACTTTTATGAAGCCGCCCGAAACGCCGGTGGCTGGCGCTATACGACCACGCTTGTTTTACGCACGTTTTACGCTTTCATTAAGGAATAATTTACAATTGGTTTTATGGCGGTGCCCTTAATGTGAAATTATAATTTGAGAGAGAAAATTGGCTCCTATCTGGCGCGTTCTCGCTCTAAACCGCGCTATCTAAACTTTTATATGAACCCAACCGCCATCTAGCGTCGTTTAATGAAAGCGACGCTGCGTGACGCTCCGAAGAAGGAAAATGGTGATTCTGTGGAAGTTTATGGGCGGAGCCGTCAGTACTCTACGAAACGAAACGCATCGTCTATAGGTACGCCCAAGATGAAGCGAGCTTGATTGTTTTCGGTTTAAACAAAAAAAAAAAAAATATTCCAAAAAAGAAAGAGAAGGGAAAAAAATAAAGAAAGAACTAAAGCGGAAGAAATAGTATGAAGATGTTTGCAATCCGAACAACGAGGCCATTGGGATACGTGTCGGTAAATTTCTTGACGCTGCAAAACGTTTTAACGATCTAATGTGGCACGGAACGCTAGAAGCCAAGTCGACTTACGAGCAAATGCTTGGGGTATTATGGGCGGTCGTAGCAAATTTAGCTATCTTGTCATTTTCAAAGACGCTGTGATTTTTTTTTCATGGTTTCTACCACCCCACTCCCAACCCCCGAACATTTATACTTTTGATTCATCCCCCGCTTTCCTTCTCCAAATCTACAATAACGAACGGCTACCTTTTCCTGGAGGGGGCGGCTTTAATCGACGGCCGCCATTGTTTTTGTAACCATCTTGGATATCAACAAGGCACTCTGCTATCAAAAACATACAATCGATTATCTGTGGTCTTTCTGCGGAGAACTCAAGAAAGACCGTGTACATAATGGGAATCTTGTTACGCAGTCTGAACGGTGATGTAATGCTATTGTTAATAAAGTAAAGTAAAGTAAAGGTTCGAGCGATTCGTAGTATACTTTGCTCGAGGGAAGCAGGTAATAACTTATATTTATCTACCGATGTTCGTATCTCTGCCCTACAGTGAAGAAGTATGCGACTCCAATAAAGATGTAGTGCACGGAGTAGTTCAAGAATGAAGGCGGAAAGGAAAGAAAGTTTTGTTTTGCGTATAGTGTTTTATTACGGCTTCGGATTTGGTATTCAAGAATTTGTTTGATTTGTCGATTGATGGAGATATTTCGAAAGAGATTACGTAATATAATGTTGGAGATGGTTGTGTCGGAAGTCGGTGCGTAATGGCGCCCGAGCATTGGGGCTGATGCCACCTCCCTTCCCCTTCCATTGCCCTTTTTCTTTGCCGTCTTGCCCTTTTGGTAGACAGAATCTTGAAGAAACTCTATAAAAACAAAATAAAAAATGTTTAAGCAAAGGCCTTTTCGATGATCTGTAACAACGATTAGGCCAAAATAAGGCACGTCCCAAAAAAAAAATCCTCAGAAAAAGCCCGCCCCTCCACCCTTTTTTTTTAGTTTGTTTGTTGTTCAGCGGGCGCCCTTGTCGATGCGTCCGACATTTTACATGGAAAGTAACCATCTCCACAAGCAAACAAAAATATACTGCCAAAACTACAGATTTTAAAGGAGCAACTTTAAATTTTCACAATGGATGTCATACTGTAATGAATTTTAATGCTTGAAATGTTGCGATATTGCCCGTTTTCAGTATCGTACACGACGATAGCCGATATATATATGATTGAAGTCCTCTCTCCAGCAAAACTAAAACTATTAATTTCCCCGTTTCTATTCAATGTATTTCGACCAAACTTGGCCAGATAGTAGTTAGCAAATTTTCCTAACTTTACACCAACTTTTATGCAATTCTGTGCAAGAGTAAAAGTAGGGAGCTACACGGAAATTTGAAAACTGTTCACTTGTTGTTGTTCTTCTTCTTCTTCCTGTGTGAAACGGTGAAACGGTTTAACCATTGTAATTTGGAAACAATGCCACTCAGCAAACTCCAGAACCATTCTTCGTGCACGTGTTATGTCTTTGCTAACAAGTTCATTGTTGAAGGGAAAATAGGAGGAGTGCATTGGGCTGGATTGATACTTGGGTGGGTGACCGCCTGGGAATCTGGCTGTTGCAGACATAGGGCCTTAGGGCTTCGGGCAGATGACCAGGAGTGGTTAACGCTCGTTAAACCCTTTCAACCCTTTAGGAGGAGTGCAGCTAAGCAGCATTGTGCTGGATTGATACTTGGGTGGGTGACTGCCTGGGAATCTGGCTGTTGCAGACATAGGGCCTTAGGGCTTCGGGCAGATGACCAGGAGTGGTTAACGCTCGTTAAACCCTTTAACCCTTTAAGGAGGAGTGCATTGTCACATGTGGTGTTATGGTTGCATGCTTTAGGGTGAAGGGGCGTACGGCTTCGGGCCACGGCTCCTGAATAAATATGTTCGAAAGAGGAGGAGTTTGTACAAGTGTTTTTTATATATGTATCATGATAGATAGGGCGTACGGCTAAGGGCCACGGCTCTGATTAAATTATCGTGAAAGAATCCGTGTTTCAGCTAAACGCATGCAGATTTAAACCAAACTAAGCTACGTTGTTAATTTCGAGGCGGCCTCGAAATTGACAGCTAGAAACGATAGAATGGCGCATTTATTTCGTAAATGTAGGCTTTCAGAGCGGAGTTGAATTGTTTCAAAGTGTCCAGCAACAATGCATGCATAAACCTTTGTAGCACGATGCATAGCCGTACAAAAGGTACACTGATTACTAACAAAAACGTCAAGTGTGCCGTAAAAAAGGGGGGGTTATATGATTGAAGTTTCACTTTACTTGTTAAAATTTGGATGATTTTTAATTGAAATAATCAAATGTACAATTGAGAAAATTGCATCTGTTTAAGTGCTGTTGTGCTTTACCTATCATATTTAAAAAGCACAACGTAAAGCACAACAGCACTTGAACAGATGCAATTTTCTCAATTGTACATGTGATTATTTCAATTAAAAATCATCCAAATTTTACCCGTGTACATTTTAACAAGTAAAGTGAAACTTCAATCATATAACCCTCTTTTTTACGGCACACTTGACTTTTTTGTTAGTAATTATTATGGTGAAAAATAACATGATGTTTAGAAAGCAAATTAAATTTGCACAATAGACGTGTTAAGACGGGTTTCGTTAAAAAAAAATATTCGAGTGCAGAGAACAGCCACCATTCATTGATGTATTCCTGCATATTGTATTGTTACAAGAGGGCTGAGATGCGGATATCGGAAGATAATCGGCCCCGCTGACCTCGGCATTGTTGATTTCAGTCTACGGAAAGCGGGTCGGGTAATATATCCTATCAATTGGCCATGACTTTTGGCTGCCTCATTTGTCGAAAAGATCCAGAAACATAAGTACGGTCAAAGTACATGAGAAGTTCCCACACCTCAGGGTTGTTGAGGAAGTACTGCTTTTACACATTTTTTTTTACCTTCTTCCACATCTACGAGAGACAAAAAAGCTAATGCATAAATCATCACACAAAACAACCAAAAGTCAGCAAACCACACCAGTTTAAAACTGACGACTAATTTGCAATTTTTTCCCTGTGATTTATTTTCTGTGACTTTATTCCTGTGACTTTTTTCCTATGATTTGTTTTCCTACAACCTATCCTACAGGTAAGTAGTATATTTAGAGATCATCGGACTTTTTTTTTGGCAGTTGGGGAGGGAGGGGGGGGGTGGTGGAAAATTTGACCTACACTATGTTTACAGGTTTAAGTAAGCTACACAATATGTTTAAAAAAATCAAACAGCTTAAGATTTCTTATAAAAGTTTTGTACGCATTGTGGTACTAATAATTACCGAAGTACTGCGCACCCCCCCCCCCTCCCCACACAAACACAAATTTATACTTCCACCTCTTACGTCTCTTACGCCTTTCGACTTCTTTTCCGTTATCAGATCTGATTTGAAGTAATTTTTCTCCTGTCTGCGTTTTGGTTATTACCACAAAGTTCCTAACAGATCCAGCTACGTCAGACTTACTTTAAATCGGTAAACGACAACACAACCAGCGCATTCGTCGGTTGTAGTCAGTAAGTACAAGAAACCATCCCAGGCCGCTACAGAAAGAGGCCCCAAAACGTCGTAGCACTTAGAATTTAGCCTTCGGTTTGGTTTTCGTCTGTAACATAGAAGTTTTGAATATTAAGGCTTATTCATGAATAGAACATAGTTAATATTTACATAAGAAGGGGAAGCCTAATATGGCATGTTTCCTGTACGAATCTGTAGAACTGATCACAGCTTAAAAGGAAACAAGATGCATCTAATATCAACAAGTGAATTACACTATGACAATAAACGCGATTGTTACAAAAACGTGTATGCTTAAGAAAACTTCTCTGCTTCGCTATCGCTGACGCAGTCTTCAGCACAGAAGGATATCACTGAGTTTATAGGATATCAACTTTATCAACAAGGATACCAACATTAAAAAAAAAACTATCTGAGCCCAGCACATCATACGTCACAGTATCAAGCAGTGGACTGCAGGCTGTTGTCTCTCATTTACCCACTGATGTACATTTCTATATGGATGCTCATTTACCCGTTGAACTTTTCGTTCTGGATGATGCACAGAAGGATTCATCCCGTCTGGCCTTGGGTCCCTCTTTCACCCGTGGACTACCTCCGTTTTGGTTCAAGAGATCACACAGCAAGCACCATCTTAGCTGGCCTTGTTACGTTGTTGTTATTTGCTGATGGTGATTGATATTGCTGCCACACCAAGCGGATTTAAGCAGTAGTGTCTTCCTACAACGTGGCTAAGAATTTGACATGTATATGTTGAGCCAAACCGTAAATATGGATCTAAGCTGTGACATAGTGTTTGCTACACTATTTGCGGTTTTCAAGAAACTTCAATCACGTTTCCAAGGTATGAAATGTCATTATGAGTGTCCAGGACATTTCCAGATTTCAAGGACGCGTATGAACCCTTGCTTACCTGTGCAGCTTCCTAAGCACACCTAGACGATTAGGTTTCCACCAATTACGAGCGATATCGTTTAGCCAAGTGGAATGCACCCAATCCTTAGCTGACCTATCGTGGGCAAAAGTAAAATTGGTGCAAACATTTGAATGCAGCAGTAGGGTTTAATAATAATAATAATAATAATTTCACAACTTTGAGAGTAGGACTATAGAAAGGTGGTGATTCACTAACATCGAGCCTAAAAAGAGACAGATGAAATACAACTATTGTGTACGCGGTTCATCTTGAGTCCTGCAGGGATTTTATGAGCGGCTACGGCTTCCTGGAGGGGGCGGCATTTATCGACGGCCGCCATTGTTTTTGTAGCCATCTTGGATATCAACAAGGCACTCTGCCATAAAAAACATACAGTCCATTATCTGTGTTCGTTCTGAGGCGAACTCAAGATAGGCCGCGGTCACTTCAGGTTAGATAGAAGGCAAACAAAATCAATCTGGTCCTCACGAGTGGCTTGGTTTAAGTCTGGAAACGGTAGATTTTATCAAAAAAGGGGTGAATGAGGCATACGGCCAAGTCTCAACACTAGTTTGCTCACTAGACACTGGGTTAGACCATCATCCATAACAGTGTTAGAATCAAAAGTATTGCAAAGTATTTCGGCTTTAGCTAGCTCCGCAGAGTGAAAGTTGTTTCCAGTTTCAAGTGATTGCAGATTACGTGGTGCGGGCGTAGGAAAATGATACATCCTAAATAGTACATGGTGGTTTCCGTTTGGAGAGCAGCTGTTTCCATCCTACTGTGCCATTCTTCAATGGACTTAGCGTAGATTTAGCTTGAGTGGTTATAAGCTAAGTTAGTACGTCACAAGGGTTAGATTTGTACCGCCGCGGAAAGTTTACGTTTATCATTACGAAGTTTAATGCCATAGTGTGGGACAAATATAGTCCCATAATTTCGTGCAGGTAGCTTTTCACGACATAGCCGCATACTCCTAGAAAGAATATTTGAAAAACAATTCCAAGCAGGTTTAAGGTCTCTCAGTACCTTCCTAAAGCACCGAACATAACGAACCAAACACACCACTGTTAGTGACAGTTCAGCTCATTCCCTACTATAGTCGTGTTGACATGGCTTGCTTACGTCAAACATCGTCAGCGATGAATCTGTTTCCGGTACCTAACGCATGCTCAAAAGCTCCACCACTGGCAAACACCCGCACCACCTCCCCGAGATGGTTTGCAATTTTGCATTGCTCGCGCCTGGTTACTTCCATTAGCGTAGCCTGGTCCAATCAATTAGCCACGTCTGGTCAGGTTGAAGGCATGACGTAACGAGTGCTCTATTGAGCTTGTTGATTTTGCTGTGCTGTGATTACAGTTTTGGAAGGTACTAAACGGCTGACGCAACGTTACTGCATACGCGCGACGTCAAGTTTGGAGCCAAACTGTCTCTAACAGTGGTGCGTTCTGTTCGCTGGTTTAGGAAGGTACTGTCTGTGTACCCTGAAAAGCAATTCGCCTTAGTCAATTGGCCTGCAATTCGCAATTCGCCTGCAGTCTTCCATACTTACAAGGGTTAACGCCATTAACCCTACACGGTACTTTGTAAGTTTGGAGAAACGTAATGATGCACTGGTTGCTGTTGCCAAAGTGTAGCTCCACACTGAGATCATAAATAAGTCTATAACCATCGAAAAAGATAGTGTCAAGCATGTTCTTGCCCCTGGTAGGACTAGCAACCAGCTGTTTCAAGCCCACTGGTGCAATAAGCTCAAGGAATAGCCTGTGGGAACGGTTAGATGCCCAGTTTTGCTCCATTCTACAGTGCAGAGATTGAAGTCACCAAAAAACGTTTGAGTGAGGGTAGGTTATCGATCCTGCAAGAAAATCGTATACACCACTGATAGCCTCCTCATCATGGCTATTCGCAAGTAGCCCAAAATGACCGTAAACTCGCAATCTGATATCGTTACACCTAGGCCCTCAGTCCCCTAAGCCACGGTATCAGCCACAATAGGGATATTACTCCGGTGGATAATTAGAAGGCCCCGTCCGTCGGTACCGCAGTCTCGCCGGATAACAGAGAATCTACGTGTGTCCTCCAGCATACCATTGGTAAGTCAGGAACCGTTGCTCTCAACAACACACATAATATCCCTATCAACCATTTCCCTCCAGCAACCAGTGTTACGGGTAACATTCCTGGCATTCAATAAAACACATGAAAAATCCCCAATAGGAGTTGAACAAGGCAAAGAGACAAAAAGGTCTGTTCTGGGGTTGGACCCCATTATATGCATAAGTTTTCTTTCATGGTGTGTATTTTAAACAGTTAATCTTGAAGACTGATCTTGCCCCTCGAAGTCAGATGAATCCTGTCCCAGGCCAAAAGGGTGTGGTCTTCACAAATTTCTTTATCGAGAGAAATAAAAGAATAGTTATTTGTCACACACATTTGTCGTATCAACGAGTTTGTACGAATAACTTTTTTTTTTATCAAATTCAATATTCGCCCTGCCGATACGTGGGAAAGGCCAATCATGGATACCGTTGCATTAGGGTTACCTGACTACAGGACGCAGCAAAGTTACTCAATGGCATGTGATTCTGTTTCAGGACTCTTCAAGAATGCTATTTGTTCCAGCACAACACAATTAGGGGCCCCTTTTGGTCACTTACTTCTAGGAGATGTGGGAATTGTGAGATCAGATCCTTAGTTTTTAAGCCGGGGTATGTCCAGGTTCGGGATATAGGGTCATCACTGCAATGCAAGTTTCGAACGTTAGAATCGCCATTTATTGTACTGACCCCTTTCCACTGCATGTTTCACGTGGACTAAACAGTACACCAATACTGCAGTAACTGAAGCCTTACATGAAAGTTTATTTGTGTTCCTTCGCTGTTTTGACTTCAGATCAGTTAAACCTTACTTTCTTTTCAATAATCAATGAAGCGTTACGTTAGCGTTACGTTAGCTGTCCTCAAAACGGAACTAAAGCAAAAAAAAAAAAATGGACCCTAACACTAGATTTTCAGTTTTTCCATATTGTAATTACTAAAAAAAATTGATTTTATCAATTTGGATTTTTTTAAATGTGACATCTACCCAAAAACAAAACTTGTTAAGGATTCCTGCCAAGAATTTCGAACGTTTGAAGTTGTGATATCAAATGCCAAGTTCTTTCGCAAAGTTAATTCCACAGAATAAGACTTCCAACGTTAAAATTGCGCTGTAGGGATTTTCATATATTTCATTCAACCTTAGAACTATTGCTCAGTGTGTTTAACTTTGAAAAAGAATTTGGAGTTTGATATCACAACATCGACAGGAAAAAACTTTGGTGAGAATCATTAATAAGTTTTGTGTAGGGATAGATGTAGATTATCTATGACTACTTCTAACTAATTCCGCTGAAATAAAATAATTTATGCGACCAATATGTTCGAAATTTGACATTCAGGGTACGTTTGACTCCAATAGGTGCCTTTTATGGGTTGACATTTGGGGCAGTTTTAACTCCAAAAGTTGCAGTCATTTGTAATTCTATTTACGTGAACGTTTGGAACATACCATCTGTGATCAAATATAAAGTTCTCCATTGTTAATGGCCGGGTAACATTGCGGTATGGGAAGTTGGAAAAGAAGTTCCAGCACTCTCGCGTGCTTTGCAGTCTGTCGTTGGAGTGGCTGAGCAGCTTCTTGCTGTTTTGGGAACTCTCCCTCTTCTTGGAGAAGATAGAATTGATGGTATTCTCTAGGGGTCCCACATTGTAGCTTTACTGACTGTGGGGTCCATTGTGATAGCTGTGATTCACTGTGTCCATTATCTGGGCATCCGTTAGTGGGCTGATTACATGTCCTGAACTCACTGGCTCCAATCGTTTGGTTGCTAAACGGGCTGTTGTCAGTACTTTCAACTGGATCTTCATACGGCCTAGTGTGGATTTCTATTTGTCTTTCTTAGCTGGGTCTAAGGGAGTGCTCCGCAGTGTCAAGGTGGCCCTGAATGAGTGCCTTCAGGTTGTCTCTGGGTGTCTCCCCCATGACTCCTATCCCACCTCTGCTGGTTGAAGCTGGTGAGGCCTCTGTCAGGGTTAGGGCGAAAGAGGTCATGGCTACCTTCTGTTTGAGAGCTGCAGCCAGGGACAGAAGCGACCTTTTGTGCAGCATCATTGCAGATTGGTGTACCATTGGCCCCCCTTGAGCAAAGTGAACTGCGGTCCCCAGGGCAGAGGCTTCCTTATTAGTAGGGCCATATTTGGGCAAGTTTCGTACTCCTTAGTAGGCACCTGCCTACTCACCGTGGGTTTGGTGTCACAACTTGAGTGAGGTGGTTCAGATTTGGGAGGACGACATTCAACCGCACAGGAGGGGTAGGATGTTGTGGCTATTTATTGTGATGCATCCTTCTTTCCCGTGTCACGGGAGGGAGGTGTTGGTGACTGTATCCCCGATTTGCACCTTAAATACAGGTACTCCTTGAGGGGTCTACCTTCAGCATTCCTGCGTGAACTTGTTTCTTTGAAACGTGCATTTGCCGCCTTTGATATGTCCCATCCAGTTGTATTTGAGATTGGAAGAAACATTTTTCCGTCCTCAACGGAGAGAACAAGTTGTAGCCAACTGCTAAGTACCCGGGAACAAGGATTTGTTTCGAGAATGAGGTTGCACATGGCCTGGCTCATGAGGACACTGGGGTGGGGGCTACCGTAGTCAATTTTCCCCTGGTCCTTACTGATTTACGACTAGTCCTTGCTTTATTGGCTCAGGACGAGTGACAAAAGGAGTGGGATAGGGCACTATCGGGCGTGCTTTGTATGGTATACAATCTAGAATTATGATCTCATCTCTTTTAAGCTGTCTCCCTGGGACCAGATACTGGTCTCCTTTCGCATCTAAGGAATGGGTACTCTCCGCTCCGTGGCCACCTTTTTCGGTTAGGATGGAGTCATTTTCCCTTTGTTAGTGTAGAATATAAGTTAGGAAACTATGACTCATTTCTTTTTAAGTGTCACTCACTGCCACCACCCTAGCCCCGCCCCCCCCCCCGTTAGCACTACGCTGGGTGTGTTTGGCTATCTGCGGCATACTCTCACCTTTTGCGAGGGAATGGGCCGTGTTGCAGGCTAAGATGATCTGTAGCCTTACGGGTTGTCCTCGGCATTGTGGTCCCAGGGGGTGGCAGTATTGGCCTTTGGTTGTCAGAAGAGAAATTGGAGTTGGTGTATAAAAAATAAGTTACTTTCTAAGAATTAGAAAGGGAGTGTGGTTTCTGTAGACCCTTTCTTTGGTTCTGTACCTGAAAATAAATAACATAAACATTGCACAAAGTGGTTAATAACATTGTTGACCCAAACAGTTATACTGCAATTGTAACTTATCATGCCCACTTGGTGTCCTGGATTTCCCACTTGGATTTCTTCAGCTAAGTTGTTGCTCTCATCGTCATGGGGCAGATAACCCAGTCTAGATCCGTGTCCCCTAAATAGCAAACACTTGGTGTCCGGAAGATCCAGGTTCGATCCTAGCTTCAGCTGTCCCCTAGCACTTTTGCGAGGAGAAGTGCCCTGTGAAGCTTTGTGCTCAAGTCGACTGTGGCATATTAAAGTTCCTGGGGTTTCTGCTTGAATTTCACCAGCTAAAGTGACCCTTTCATGCGCTTGGGGCAGATAACCCAGTTTGGGTTCGTGCTCCCTAAAGCAACAACAAACAAAACGCTCGGTTTGCCAGAGATCCTGAGTTTTCCACTTGGATTTCTCCAGCTATGGTTCCTCTCGTCGTCTACTTTGGGGCAGAAAATCCACTGCTCTCAGAATAAACAACAAACATCCATCCATTTGGTGTGCAGGTGGTCAACTCTGTGGCTTGTGGGTGGGTTTTGTTTTTGTGTGCGTTGTTGTTCCCTTGACAGTTTATGCCTGTTTTTATTTGTTAATTCTCGGTCTTAAAACCATTGGGGTTGACCCAAGCCTAAATCAACCAACCAACAACGTTTTTCTGTTTTACAGTCAAATGTAATGCAACAGCACTTTATTGGAAATATAATTAATCAGCGACCATTAATTTCAGAAAAGTCAAGATTTTCTTCAGGCTATTCAAGAATAATTTCTAACTCCATTTTTCACTATAAGCTCACAACCAAAACAAAGCCCTAACACAACCAAAAAGGGCGACATGATACAAAAATCCCTTATGGGTACAAGGATCTATCAAGGTTTCACCATATAAGTTTTGATATCGGAACCAAAATGGCTGCCATCAAGTTGCCACATGGTGTACCAACTCTAACCGAAAATGGTTCCCCTTAGAAAGTTTACATTACTCCCGCCAACGTACAACCGCCAAGCTAATCCCACTGCGTATTAGATAAAAGGCTAAATAAAAAACCTGACCATTGCTACAATTGGTATCAATGGTCAAGTTTTTCATTGACCGTCTGAAGTCGTAGTTGGTGGGACTAGCTTGACGGTTGTTTACTTTCTTTTGGGTGCACTTTTCGGTCAGTGCAGAGGTAGGTGCTCACAGTTTTTGTGTTACTGTAATCTTACGGATTTTAACCAGTTAGGGTCTGACCTTCAGGTGGCCTAGAACCTTCTTCTGTGACGACGTTAAGTTAATGTTTGATATGTACTTAAAACTTACACATTACTTTGCCTGCACTAGGCTAAAACTAAGCTAACTCAAAACTAGTGAGAAAGAGCTGAACTCATGTTGGCAGTGGGTAACAAGTGGTTTATTGGTGGCTAACAAGGTCTTATAAAGACTGTACAAGTCACATGGTATAGCTGCTGATAGGCTCAAGTTAACAGTATAACTACAAGGCGTACCAACACTTAACCAATCACAGAGGGCATGCATAAATACCATAGATAACAGTTAATCAGTTAGATGCACAGAAGGTGCACACACTAGCAAAATAGCAGACACTCCAACTACCCCCTATTAATGGATTTGGCTAAAAAGAAAATATCCATTAATCATGGCTTTTTTGCTTAAAATTTCCAATTTATAATTCTCAACTAACTCTAAAATGGATGGTCAAAACAACAGAGAATTTATACATCTACTATTTATTTACCTGACCGATTTTTATAAACAGTCTTCGAAAAATTGTAACAATTATCGCATTACAATCAGGAAGACTGTCAACTATAAAATTCAAAACTTAATCCTAACTGCGGTCAATAGCACGACAGGTATCAAGTTTTTTATGCAATTTGCTTAACTAAAATTTCAAATTCAACAATACCAAATTTATTCAATCTCAAACGTTAAATATAATTTTTTTTTCCAGTTTTCGCTGAGTAAATTTCTTGCAATCTTTAATTTTGCTTTTGTGTTTGACGATAATATCAATATTCGGCCTAGGAAGGTGGTCACTGGAATCAACCTTGCAAAACCATCCGTCTTTGAACGCCAGATGTCAGTCCACTACTGTCGTTTTTAGTCAGTTATGTCTCTCGGCTTTTTGGCTCCCAAAAAGACGGTTTTTTCCAAACAATAAAAATAGAAAGAAAAACACAAGCATTAAACAAAATATCAAACAACATATACAATATTCAACAATTTAGTGTTTTTGTTTTCTCTAAAAAAAAGTATATCTACTAGATTACGATCAACGCTTTCCTAACATATGTTTCTGCTACTCAGAACGAATTAAAAATAAAGATTATTTACGCACTCACGAACAACTAGTTTACAAACATTTAATCGGTTGTTACTCGTCCACACATAAAACCGTGGTCAAAATTAAATTAAATTTAAATTCTTAAATCAGTCTAAAGTTATCACACAATCAACAAATTCCTAACAAAACCATTACAACCTGTTACCTTCACCGTAACATTCAGGTTAACTTTTTGCTATATTAGTGGTGAAATTGCCTACTAGTTCTGCTATCTGAAGCATAGAAAAATATAGCATTACCAATTTATTCAAGCATTCAGCAAACTTCAATCAAAGCGCTAACTTAATTGGTTTAACTCTTTTTCGCCTGTCACGGTGTTTCGCAAGCAATATTTCAGGACTTATTATTATTTTTTTTTTTTGCAGGTTTTAGAACTTCCTGCAACTGCATGTTCGGAAAGAGTAAGAAATGAATAATAGTTTTGAATCTCTACAGCAACATTTGGGACAGATAGACGTTGTTGTTGTTTACCATTGGATTTGCAATGTGAATCTGATTCATTAAGCGCTGGAATTTATCTTTCACTTTGCGAAAAATCAGCGTTTGCAACAGACTTTGAAGATTTTTCTTTCTTAGCTGATTTATTTGCAGCAGAAGTTTGTTTGCTTTCAACTAACTGCTCGGGTGACATGCGATTTCATGAAGAATTATGAAAACTTCATGACGTACTTCCCACAATCGTTGATACGTTTTCCAAAAAAGGATATTTTTTCGTACTTGCAACATGATTGGGAAGGTGGGAAGGAAACTGATTTTTGGCGTTCTTTCATGCTCAGTTGCATTAGTGAAACATGGGGAATTAGAGCAGGATTTTGTGAACAGTTTAAACAATCACAAGCTGCGTGTCTCTCACTATAAAACCATCGTCATTTAGTTTTAAGATAGGCAATCGTGCGCATATTTGGGAAATATTGTGGCTTGATTTAATACCGCTTGCCGTGAATAATTGATAAGTTTGGTTTTCAAGACACTTCCAAATGACGGCCTCCTGCCACAAACGGTTTGCAATGGTGTAGTCATGCATCCATATTGGAAAATATACAATGAATGTTTCGTGCTTTCTGTGCGCTGAACTCACGTTAGTTTTGTCTTGCTTAATTCGAATTTTTTCTGTAAATTTCGTATCATTTACAGAAAAAAATTAGAATTAAGCAAGGCAAAACTAACGCAAGTTCAGCGCACAGAAAGTACGAAAAATTCACTGCATATTTTCCAATATGGATGCATGACTACACCATTGCAAACCGTTTGTGGCAGGAGACCGTCATTTGGAAGTGTCTTGAAAACCCAAACTTATCAATTATTCACGTCAAGCGGTATTAAATCACGCCACAATATTTCCCAAATACGCGCACGATTGCCTATCTTAAAACTAAACTTTGAACTTCATGCCCGAAAAATAATTTAGATGCTGTATCACTCGTGACTGTGTTTGGGCAATTTCTACTAGCAATGTGAAACTCATGTAAACACTGCTTAATATTTTTACCTTCCTTACGCGGGGCTTTGAATGTTTTCTTAAAATTGCGGATGTACAGTTGTACGCCTCCCCTAATCCATTTTGTTTTGGATCATAGGGCACACCAGTTAAATGGCAAATTCTCCTGCATTTAACAAATGTCTGAAAATCGGAGGAGGTCCACTGTGGTCCATTGTCTGTAACGAGCATCACATTTGCCCATATGAGGCCATGTAGTCCTCGAAAACTTCAATACCTTTTTCAGATTTTGTTGTTTTTGAGAAGTGCAAAACCAGAAACTTACTGTGAGCATCCTCAATTACAATAAATATTAACCCTTCAACCATGCTAAAGTCAGAATGGACTCTGTCAAGTGGTTTGAGAGGGTATTCCCTCGAATGCTTAGGGCCGGAAGGGTTTTCAACTTTTTGCTCTTGACATGCAGTGCAACGTTTTCCTTTATATTTTAAACTTGCACCTCTGCCAGCCACTAGCATTTACCTCGTGTAAAGATTTAATTTTCACAATCCCCAGGTGACCAGTGCGTAGGTCCTGGCGTATTCTAGCACGTAAGTTAGTTGGCACAATTACACGTAGACCCCAAAACAATGTGTTACATTCCACAGAAATTTCATTTTTTCGTGTGAAATATAGGGCTTAAGATCTGGATCTTCAACTTTTTCTGGCCAACCGTGCTTCACATACTTCAGCACCCTAACTAGCACAAGATCTTCAACAGCTGATAAATACAACACTTTTTAAGGAATTTCTTCCTCCTAGTTCTCAGCCTTAGCATTCAATGATAATCTGGATAGTAAGTATATCTGAAGTTACATTGTATTTACCAGGTACATGCTGCAACTCACATGAATAGCCATTAAGCTGCATAGCATAATGCTGGACGGGACTCGCGGTCATTTGTGGGATGCAATTTTTTGGACAAAAAATCCAGAACAAAGCTTTGCTATTGGTTTGTAAAATGAAATGGTTTGAAAGGGTATTGGTGAAACTTCTTTACCCCCCCCCCCCCCCACGAAATGCCAAGGGCCTCCCAGTCGAATTTGGATTACCCTGTTTGCTTTTATAAGGTTTCTTTAAGCAAATGAAATTGGATTGTCCTGACCATTTGAGAGGGTATGCAAAAAGCACGCCCCCAGACCAAACGGGGATACGTCAACGGCCAGTTTAAGCTTGTACTTAGGGTTCTAAGAAACCAAAATGTTAGATGTTTTAAATGACTGCTTGACCTTAGCCATGGTGGTATTACAGTCGGGACCCCAAATCTACTTTTGCTTAGGGCTTAACAAATTAGTAATGGGAACTAATACGTGTGCCAAGTTTGGCAAATACTTGGCATACTGATTTATAAAACTAAGAAAACTCTGGGTATAATTTGGGTATATTTTTCGGGTTAGGGGCATCAGTCAGTACTTCAATCACCTCTGGCAAGTTTGTTAGCCCCTCTGAATCGATTTTATGACCCAAATAATTCAGTTCAGACTGAGCAATTCTACAATTCCACAGACCGAGTCGGCCCCCAGAATTTTGTAAGGCTGACAACAGCTGGTTAATCCTATTGTCATGTTCAACACCCTTACCGCAAACCAGGATTTTGTAGTAAAATGGTTCACAATTTTGAATACCTGATGTTAAACTAACCATTAAACGTTGGAAGATACCTGGACTACTAGCCAAGCCAAATGGACAACACAAAAATTTGAATAAACCCAAATGACTAGGGCTGGTTGCGATTCTGGGTCTAACTTCATCTGAAGGAATGCATCCTTTAAATCAATCAGACTGAGTGTATCACTTCCAGAGAGCTTACGAAATAATTCAGCAGCAGTTGGGACTGGATATTGGTCTATTTCAAGTTGAGAATTTACAGTTGTCTTGTAACCTCCCACAATCCTAATCTCTCCATTACCCTTATGTACAAATACGATGGGCGTGGCCCAATTGCTAGTGCTTTGTGGCTCCAAAATTCCCATCACTACCAAGCATTTGTATTCAGCACTGACTTTGTCTTTCAAAGCGAGTGGAACTGGTCTAACTTCCCGATAAACAGGTACTGCATCATGTTTGAGCTTTATTTTAGCCTTAAAATCTTTGAAGCAACCCAACCCTGGTTTAAACAATTTAGGATATTTTGCTGTCAAAATTTCTAGAGTAATAGCTGTTCTATTGACTTCCATGGCTTCATCTTGTTGAATCCAATTAATGTGTCTTAAAACCAAAGGATAAAACTGTTTAAAATCATAATCAAAGATGGCTAACCAATCCTTTTCAAAATTAAAGCTTGAACCTGTTCAGACCAATCATACTAATTTGAACATCCACTCGAATGCAACTAAAAACTTTTTCAATTTGTCCTATCCAAGATTTAATGAACATGTTAGTTTTTACGAGTTTACAATTCTTAAAATGAGTTGATACTAGCTAAAGGGCAAAATTGTGGCATCACAACTACAATCTGCTTCTAGTGACAACTTTACACCACTCAACCGTCCACTCAACCGTCCACTTCTCCACCTTAACCGCATCGTTGCTCAGTATGTTTGGCTTCCAAATAATCGTCGTCAGAAATTTCAAGTTCACTAGAACTCTCAACTACTGAACCAGACTCCAACTATTCATTTTGTTGAACTAAATTAGCTTTGTTGTTTTTATAGACATACTTGTGCTTCTTACCACCACTTATAGGATGCGGTTTAAGCTCAGATGTTTTATCTATCTTACTAAAATGTTTAGGCTTCTTACATACCGCCTTTAAGGGTCCTTTTATGTGGCAACGACCACAGTTGTAGTCTTTGAAGTGACAAAGACTTCTCACGTGGCCTTTAAAACCACAACACAAGCAAACCAAGACTCTATTACTCGAGGAGGAGAGTTTAGACGAATGATGTTTACTTTTATGTTTAGATTGTGCTACAAAATTAACATTACTTGAGCCGATTTAAAGGTCTAATTGGTTTAAATCATCCGCCTCAAGTGAAAGCACTAATTCTACAGTAGCTTTTAAGTCGAGTGTTTTTTAAGGCCACTTGCACCACCAATCACTCTGTCACGAATCATTTTTTCCCTAACTTTGCCAACAACAATTTCATCATAACCACAATGTTTTGTAAGTTCTCTTAAAGCATCAACATACTCAGCTATAGCCATGTTAGGTTTTTGTTTTAGAGAAAATAGATTATTTTAGTATCTTAAAATTAAAAATACAGTTTGGCAAGAAGCTTGAAATTAGCTTGTATGTGTCAATAGTTTAACATAATTACAAGAGACAATTTACAGTTATAGATTAAAAAAAGAAGACAAAGTAAAAAAACAAGTATTATGCCGAACAACTTACACAGGAATTTCACCAATACATTTAGTAATAAAAAATAACAAATACAAAATGCAGTCATACAACTGAAATAGTTTTAGACCTTTCATTAAATCTAAGCCTTTCTAAGCCTGCATTGTACTGGATGCTGGTTCTGCTGATGTTTTAACCACTTTATGAGAGCATCATACGTAATAGTTTCATTCAAAAGAGGATTCTTACAATTTTTTGAAACATTGAATCACGCACGCTGGCTAACAAAATATCTACACTATCATCGCCTTCAATTTTCTTGGCTTTAAGGAAATATTTAAATCTTAAGATATACAAAGACCAAGAATGTTTTCTTCGATCAAATTCTTGAAATAAACTATTATGTTTGACAGTCTCAGCACCAGTGGTAGGCATTTTATTAAGCGATTTTATTTAATTTAAATTTAATTTTATTTTAATTATATGTAATTGTTTATTTATTCAATTGTACCCCGAAGTCTCAAATTGAAACTTGTATGGGTTACATCAATTATAAAATAAATTAGAATAACCACATCTTTACACATACGGAGAAATACAAAACTGAATGTATAATACAGAATAGTAATCAAATTTTAAAGTACAACAAGATAATGAGCACCACAATCATAATCATGAACATGAATCATTCTCGCTCAAACTTGTAATACAGTACTATGGCTTAACAGATATATAATAATAAGGTTCTAATTTTTAACAAGAGAATACAAAAAACATAAAAAGCATAAAATATTACCTATTTATTAATAAACCATTCTCTGATTTTTCGCTTAACTTGGCCAAAACTAGTCAAAGTAGTGAGTTCAGCTGGTAGCTGGTTAAAAATTGTTGGTATATAAAAATTTTGACATCTTGTTCCATAACTGTTTTTTACTAAAGGAATTTCGTATCTAATGGTTTCATCCCTCAGATAACTTTTTTTTGAACTATCGACTATTTTATGGTCTTTATTAAAGTAATTGTTTAAAATAATTGTATAGTTTCTTAATTTTATTACATCAAGTATCTTGTAATCTTTGTATAGGTCTTTAGTCGAGGTATCAGAATTTACTTTCTTAAATAGAACCTTAATAAGTTTATTTTGTGTTCTTTGGAGTCTGTCTATTAGGTACCCTGGAGCAAATCCATAAAATTCGACTCCATACCTGATATGACTAGTGATCAGGGCGTCAAAAAGCGATTACAAGCTATATTATTACTTATCAAAAATGCTTTTTATTGGAAAAGTAAAATTTGCACAAGTTTACACCTAAACAATCGCATAGCGACCTGCAAATACAGTTTTTAGGATTTTAGCACAAACAATTGAGGAGTTCCCTGGAAAAAGGGCACTAATGAAAAATACATGTTTTGAGAAAAAGGCAAAAAACTGAGAATTAGTATTTTATGCTTAATCTTTGAAAGTTAGCATTTTCTGATGGGATATATATTCATGTTCCTTTTTAAAACACATTTTTATAGCAGATATGTTCAGGAAAATAGGAAATTAGCAGAAAATCGTCAGTAGCACTGGCGGCGGCCATGTTGAAAAGCAGTGCCATCTCGCTGCGACATCCAGCGTTAAATATAAAAAAAAAATACTTGTAAAGTGCTTCCTACCGTTTGTGCCCTTATTCCACACACTGAGAGGTGCTCTATCTGATTTTTTAGGAGGTGAAAAAAGGGCACAAGTGACTTTATGCCTTTTTTCCAGGGAACTCCTCAATTTTACTAACAAAGTTGCGTTCAAATTTACAGCTTAAGCTAATTTACTAGCCTACTTGCTTTCAAATAAATAGTTTTGGGTAATACCTACTACACTTCATTTACAGGTAATTGACATTAAACCTGTCCAGACAAGTAATTTACCATTAACCTCGTCAAAATATAATTAATTAACCATTAACTTATTTACACAAAATTCAACGTAAATTTATAACTCTCTACATTTGTAGGCTTTAATTAACGCAAAATGTTTAATCTTTACTAGTTATAAACACACTAGTTAAAATATTGTTAAAGTTCGACAGTTTTGAACACACATACATAGAAACCAATTTTTTGTTGAAAAACAACGCAGTGAGCACCAAGTACCAGCGCAAACAAGCATCAGCCTTATGCGCACTGACAAGTAATAAAGTTGACAGCTTTAAAACTCTTTAAAGGTTCCCCCCTATTAGGCAGCTTACACTGCAATTAACTAATTCAAGTCGCGAATATTTCAGCACCACTTGCCAGTATAGTCTAGCCATAAAAGCTGCAACGCATCGCATTGACACAACTTTTCAATTTTAAATGAAGAACTAGATATTACAAAGAATTATACAAGGGATAACAATAATAAATTCCTGGCAGTTAACTATATTTAGCCAGAAATGCCAACACAGCCACAAGTAAAACATTTTTTGACACAAGGTTGTTTAAATCCATCTTCTAGAGGATGACTACAATTATTTGCCAAATAATCGAAATTCATCTTACCTCAAACTTGGAGCCGCAGTTTAAAGTTGCGAGGGGGACTTTTAAACATAATTTAAACTAAGAGGTAGGCCCATGCCTTTACCCTCGTCGCCAATTGATATGTACTTGAACTTACATATTACTTTGCCTGCACTAGGCTAAAACTAAGCTAACTCAAAACTAGTGAGAAAGAACTGGACTCATGTTGTCAGTGGGTAACAAGTGTTTTATTGGTGGCAAACAAGTTCTTATAAAGACTCTACAAGTCACATGGTATAGCTGCTGATAGGCTCAGGTTAACAGTATACCTACAAGGTGTACCAACACTTGACCAATCACAGAGAGCATGTATAAATACCAAAGATAGCAGTTAATCAATTAATCAGATGCAGTTAATCTGATTAAGCAGTTAATCAGATGCACAGAAGGTGCACACACTAGCAAAATAACACACACACCAATGTTTTCCATGTCATTTTTTGACGGATAATCAGCCAGAATGACGTAAAATGTAAAGTCATCTTTCAGGAGGCCAGCTGCTCCTCAGCCATCGAATGCCTCTGAAAGAAAGAATGTTGGGTTTAAGCATTACTTTTATATCTCCTTTTCTACTCCACCAATAAAGTGACGTTGACTCAGATGGAAAGATCAAGTTGAAGTTGGCAAGGACCTCAGGCTAAGAGATGCTGTGCTGCTTGGATGTTTTCCGGTACATTTTTTTTAATGTTTTCTTTCTACGTTAGTATCAAAACTTGCGGGGAAACGAATGCAGTAAATAGACTTTGGGAGGATAGGGGGAGGGGCAACACGGAGGGGGAAAAGCAGGCCCTTCGGTAATATTTCTCTTTTATTACATTTATTAAAATGTTAATAATTGACGAGCGTCTCCGAGTGGCGGTTAGATGAGCGGAGTGCAGTGATTCGCCACTGAGGGGCTCTGGCGTCGAGGCTATCGCTTGCGGTTAGCGTCAGACGGCGCTGCTACCTCGGTCACCATTAATAATGCAAGTAAATTGGGCCGAGAAATTTACACACTGCCAGATTACTGTTGGCCATCTAGTTTTGCTCTTATAAAAATTACCTATTAGCTTGTTGCCTAGAGAGACAGTTGGGGGACGGAATAGAAAGCGTGAGTAAGGGAGCGAGTGGGGGAACGAGAGTAAGAAAGAACGAGAGTATAACGAGACGGAAACGAGAAGAGGAGAGAGAGAGAGGCAGCGCGCAGAAAGCAACCAACTCGGTCGTTGAGCACAAAAATTCATGAAAAATTGATATGTCTCAACGGAATTACAGCGAACGCGCGTTCGTCGGGTTTTAATGTGAGTCGGGCTGCGTCCGTATACAGGTTATACAGGATTTATAAAGACTGTTAGAGCGCCCTCGTGAGGTGAAACACTTTCCCCAACACACCAAGGCTCATGGAATCGTGTTGCGTATGACTACGTAATTTCTCATATGAACCGTCCAATCACATTATGGGAGGTAGCTATTATCACGCCTACCACTCAACTGTGAAATAAAAGGCAGAAAACAGTTTCTGGAAAGAAAAAATGATTGGGATGGTACGACAAAAAAAAAAAAAAAGAACAAAGAGAAAAGAAAACAATGGAACTCACGGAAGAAAAATGAAGTCTAATAAAGGACAAGGAACAACTGAAAATTTTGTAAATTTATGCAAGCTAAAGTGATAAACTATTCATAAACTTGAAATTCAGCATATCGTGTAGCCGACACCAGCGGTGAGAACTTACGAGACGTTGCTGTGTGTTCCGAAAACACTCAGGCTGACAATAAACTTCATAGAAACAAACCAGCCAAAGCATTCCTGGCGTGTAGCAGAGAATGCAGTATAAACTTTTTAGGCAAGAGAATAAGTGAATTTTTGTGTTAATAGAAGCAAGAATTTATAGGTTTTTAACCTAAAATTAAACTAAACTAAACGAAAATAGCTTATATTTAATTATTATTTAGCATAGCTTAGTTGTAATTCAGTTTACTTTAGATTTGGGCTGAAAAATGAGCAAAAATTACCAGATGGAACACGTGGCGCCCTCTGAAAACTCGGACTGAACTAATGGGGACGAATCTAACGTGTTTCAATAGGGATTTTTTAGAGCTATAAATTCTCCTCCCAAACCCTATAAATTCTCGATAGAAGTAAGCTGAGGAAATTGGTGTTTAGGACACCATAGTTGAGATGGTTATTGATGGTTGCTACGGTAACCTTTGGCAGGTGCGTCGTTGTTACTTTTAAATGTTTAATAAAAAAAATGGAATTTACTTTGATTTAATTCATAAAAGAAGCTCTAGCATTTATTCATCAGCGAGCCACTGTCGTTGGTGTACGATGGTATTTTGGAATTGGCTTTTCTCCGTGTTAATCAGACATATTAAAAACCAAAACTGGTAAAAAGAAACGCCAAGTTCCGAATGGTTCGGTCTTTCAAAGGAGTGATATCAACACACCAAAACATTCGCCAAGTTAATCGCACCGACTAATAGTTCGAAGGTTAAATGACAACTAGAACATTGCTACTTTCGGTATCAATGTTCAAGTTTTCATTTAACGTTCAAAGTAGTATTCGGTACGATTAAGTTGGCGAATGTTTTGGTGTTTTGATATCACTCCTTTGAAGGGCCGAACCATTCGGAACTTGGCGTTTCTTTTTACCAGTTTTGGTTTTTAATGTGATTAATCAGATTACTGCTAGTGCAGAAGAGACGGATTAAACCTCGTAGAGGCCTGGTGCTTACGATTTATTGTAGCCCTACCCCCCCCCCCCCAGTCCCTAAAAAAAAGGACTTTTCTTTTTTGAGCAATAATTCTTTTTCTAAAAACACTAAAAGTAAATGTTTTTTTTTCTTTATTTAAAATAGTAACTTATTTTATTTTTCCCGTGACCGTGGGCCCTTTATCGGCCTGTGGGCCCTTTATCGGCCTGTGGGCCCTTAATCCAGCCCTGTAGTGCAATACCACCACAATAGGATACCAGAGTCGTAGGAAGAGCAAGGCGAGCAAGGCGCCCTCCTAGGGTGCCGCTATTCTGGGGCGCCTTCCAGAACTCCTGCCAACCGTGTAACCGTGGATGGTAAAGCACAAATGTATTTAACGGATGGCGTTTTCAGATGGTTATAACGAAATAGCTTACTCTCATCGCTTTATTACCTTAATTGTGATTTTTTGATCAATTGACAAGCCAAAATTATCATGAAATCACGTTTATTCGATAAAAAATACGCTTGTTTTATTTTTATTCGTTAATGTTCATAGTCTTCAACAACTTCAATTGCGTAGTAAAGGTCTCTTTAGCATTCAGTTATGTAAGCCTCAATGTAACATACATGAATTTTTTGTTATCTTAAAAGGGGCAGTTGGAACGGGGGAGGGGGTGGGGCGCCGCTCAGTTGATTCGCCTTGGGCGCCAAGTAGGCTAGCTACGGCCCTGTAGGATACTAGAGTTCTTGTTGATAGTCGAATGACGTTGATAAAGAATGTGAGGCTAGTTCCTGACATCTAGGTTGTCAAGTTTGCACTACTAATTTGGGATTATGCCATTATATTGAAATTTAACCCGCATAAATAAGTATGGGTGAGTAAGTAGCGTTGTTGAGCATGGTTTTAGAGTTACTACTCAACCGAAAATTTCTAACTATCAATATCCGTTAGGCGTAAAAGGAGTGATGGAGACTCGTTAAAGAAATAATTAATACAAATTGCTGTAAATAACATAATGGGAAATTAGAAATAAGCTGTCAGCGTCGAAAACACCGGCAACCGGTAGTCACAGTGGTGTATAAAAGGCATCTTAAAAAACCACAACAAAAACACCGAAAATTCAAGTGTAGGACCTTTTTGTGTTCTTTGGGGGTGGTAAATGTGTTTTTGTTGTGGTTTTTTAAGAAGCTGTCAGCGTATTTCTGGTGTACGATTTTCGCTAATTGCTCATTTCCAATTTGCCTTGACTTTAAAAAAAATGGTAGAAACAAGTCCTCACTCTCTCCGAATTTAAAGCGCGGTAGTATGAAGGCACTCACGTTCAAACTCACACACTTACGATGTAATTAATTTTTGGGATCTGCAGCATTTCCTTTTTGTAAAGTGGAAACATCGCATCTTCTCCAACAATTTGGGATTTTGCTACAACTTAGTGAAGTATTTAAAACAATGTTCAATGGCAACCAAGTTCAAAGCGAAATTGTTTAGAGAAAATCTCGGAAAAACCATCAGGGCTGAAAGATTTACTGCTTGCAATAGCGACCAAAAGTCGACAAAAATCATCTTCAGGACCATTTGACTCCAAGGGCATACTATAATAGACCACTGCAATGTCTAACTGGGCAACAGTCACTGTCCTTGAAAAAAAATATTACATAAAAGGTTATTTAAACAATTTGCTATATTATGGTCGGTCTCTAGTAATGAGTCATCAGCCTTCAATGGCAAAATGGAATGACTTCAATTTCCTTTCCAATCACTTTATCAGTATGTAAAGCCTAATAGCCCATTCCCACCGCGACGATATGTACGACAAACTGTCACTCTGCCACAACCAACCCCTCAGGCAGTCGTTCTCAGTTGTTCGTTGTCGATCGCAGCAAACGCGACATTTCATAATTCTAAGCTGACGACGTCACCTACCGACAAACCAATGGCTGAAAAGCCTCTGCGAATACGATTGACGAAATGCAAGATGGTGGCCAAGAACACTTCGAAGCTTCGATTAATGCTCTTTGCTTTCACGAACATCTCTGCAACGAGGTAATTGTAAAGAACAGCTCAAAAATTGCGCTGTATTCAACAGTAGTATATAATTTGTTAAACAAAATATAGAAGCACAGTGTGCTGGGTCGTTAAGGTCCAAAGTCGCCAATGTAGCCCAGTTTTAAAATGTAAGCATGCTAGCTCTACTCATTTTGCAGCGTTGATTGGTCCGTTTCTTGGTTGTTCGTTTGTCGGTCGTACTGGTGTGACAGAGGGTAATATGTCCTGCTCTTGGTCATTGCCGTTCCTCGTTTTTGTCATTCGTTGCTGTCTGAACCAGCGTTCTGAACCAGTGGTCCGAACCAGCTCAAAACGGTGTTTTAGCCTTCTTGTACCGGAAAAGTCATTACTTGTTATTGTTCCTAATAATTGCTCATTCCTCCTCTGTGGCCTAATCACCTCAAATCACCACAAAGCTGTGTAGGCTACTGCAAGATTTGTATAATGCTTGTTTTTTGCATTATCACTTGTGGTTTTTTTATAAGGACGCCACAGTTTTTTTTTATGCGCAACAATCTTGTGAACCTCAGTTTACCCCCCCCCACACACACACACAAGCTAGTGAATGTTTCTGGAAATCTGGGAAGTCGTAATCTTCGTCCAACCTACCTGCCAGTGAATATATCCTTTTCAATTGCACGTGAAAGCTTACGCGATGAAAAGTTTCGCAGGCCTCGTTACTGTTATGTTTATTTCCGAGGAAGAAATGCCAATCCAGACCTTGTAAAGCAACATAAATTGATGTGTGGTTCAACGCCAGGCGTTGCTTCTCTGAACGTTTCAGTTGACCACGAAACTGTTAACCATGTCGTGGTCACTTATGGTGAAACTTTCCGAGACATCAAGGACCGCGGCAGCGGTCCTTATGTTAGCCTCAGCATGAACTTCCATGTTAAACGTCAAACTTTGAACTCCTATAGTCTCGCCCAAAATTGACATAGACCAACGAAATTCGGTATTTGGGGTCGTGTCGTAATTATTTCACCACATTACAAATTTTAATGACAACAATCAAACCGTTCGGCGTTCACAGCATGGCCATTTCTTGTTGTTGTTGTTGTTCTTGTTTTTGTTGGGACTCTTTGCCCTCACCTGGAGACCGAACCACTGAACCGATTTTCAAGTTCTATAGCTTAAAACGTAGGTATGGACAAGGCCTAGGGCCTTTCGCAGGCTATTTTAACGTAACTACATTATTCTTGACACGGAAAGCCAAATGGGTTAGAACTTTTGCTCTCATCTAGAGATCGAACCAATGAACCAATTTTCAATTTGTACAGCTCAAAATGTAGGTATTAACACCGATCAGGGCCTTTTGAACACGATTTTGATGTTACTGCAGTATTCGCATCGGCAGAGCAATTATTATTGTAGAGCACTGGGCAGAAATCATTAAGTGCAGTAACAAATTTTTGCAGAAAGTTTGCAGAAAACATAAATTTGGTACACAAGTTTTTTTTTTTTTTTTTTTTTAATAATAATAACCTTTATTCAAAGAGTGTTGCCGAAGGTCTATAAAAGTCCTTGTTTGGCTACACATTTAGACCATTTCGCAATCAAGATAAAGAAAAATCTATACAACAAAATTAAATCACACAGTATGGTAAAAAATATAAAAATAATAATAATCACAGACACAGAAAAAAAAAACACAATAATTAAATAATAAAACTATACCTTAGTTGTTAATTAGCCATTCTTTTATTTTGTGTTTGATTGAAGTGTACTGAGTTAAATCTAGTAATTTTGATGGAATTAAATTGAAAATTGTTGGAATATAATGATCTTTAGTTTTTGAGCCATAATTATTTTTAATTAGTGGAATATGGAACCTTAATGTTTTATCGCGAAGGAAACCCATTTTAAATTCATCTTTAATTTTTAAATCGTTGCAAAAGTAATTTTTATGTATAATAATATAGTTCCTCAATTTAGTTACATTTAAAATTCTGTGTTCCTTGTATAATTCTTTAGTAGATTTGTAGTGGTTATGTTTTCTGAAAAGAACCTTTAAAATTTTATTTTGTACCTTTTGTAGCCGATCAATAAGGGTTGAAGAAGCAAAACCATACACTTCAATACCATATCTAAGATGACTGGTAACCAATGCATCAAAGACGATTCGTTTGTTCTTATTATTCAATAGCGATTTAATTTTATAGAAGAAAGGAATCATTTTTCTAAGTTTAGTGATCAGAAGATTAATGTGATGAACATGTTTCCAAAAATTGTCGACCCCAAGTCCAAGATACTTACTTTCAGTAACTTGCTTCACCTTGGTACAGGTTAAAGTACAGTTTGAATAATTTAGACAGTTTTCTGTATGAATATATAAATCGGTACTTGAATATTTTCGGTGTGTAGAACTTATATCAATTGAACAGGTTTTGTCTTCATTTATGAATAAATCGTTAGTCAAAAACCAATAGTTTAAATTATCAAAATCTTCTTTTAGGTTAGATTCCATAATTAGTTTATCGGACTGGATGGACAGCAAAACAATATCATCAGCAAAAAGTATTATTTCGCATGTTTTTATGCAGTTCGTGATATCGTTTATGTAAATGCTGAATAAAAGAGGTCCTAGGACAGAGCCTTGAGGTACTCCGAAGCAAATATCACTTGGATCACTGGTATTGTTACAAATTTTGGTACATGCCTTTCTGTTATTCAGGTAACTCTTGAGGATGTTAAAACATTTACCCCTAAGCCCATAATTTTGACATTTATTTAAAAGTTTTTGATGATCAATGGTATCAAAAGCCTTCTGTAAGTCAATCAGCACTGCTTTAATGTACTTGCCGTTGTTAAGGGAAGAAGAAATTAATTCGTTAATGTGTTTTAATGCATCTTCAGTGCTTCGCTTTTGTTTAAAACCATATTGCTTACTTGTAATAATATTGTGTTTGTTCAAAAAGTTCAAAATATTTTTTAAGAAAAATTTTTCAATAATTTTATTAATGTTAGAAAGAAGTGCAATAGGTCGGTAATTGTCTAAATTTATCTTTGTACCTTTTTTGTAAATCGGCCTAAGAATTTGAATTTTCAGTTCATCAGGCCATTTTTCAGTGTCGATTATTGA
>JAHWFP010171544.1:0-21675 GCA_023313725.1 Lithobius niger
TGTTAACATCGCCAAGGCCAACTCGTAGCGAAGAACGCAGCTACTGTCTCAGTTGGCCTTGCGCCTAAAAGAAGAACCAGCATGAACGCATTGATTTTGTCGTCACAAACCGGTATGATTTTCGTATTTTAAAATCGCACTTTATAATTTTTTTAGGTTAGTATCTTATAATTTTTCTTCGGAGATCTATTGGCATAAATAATTTTAATATTTACCGCATTAGTCTTTTAGATTTGTGATCTCTTAATTATTAGCAAACGATTCAAAATTAGTAAATGCAAACACACGCAGCTGAAACGTCAAGGTTATCGTAAGCGCGCAAAGGATCATACACGTGCGGGATGCAGTAAATACAGTTCCCAATTATTCAACAGAAAATCTCGTAGACGCCACATTTTAAAACGGATTTTAAGCAAGGGATTGGCTAACGGTAAGTAAATAGAACTTTGGGGCTATATTTGATGCGAAGGATCGAGAAAAATGGCGCTGGGAGGAAAGTCCTTTTAAACTTGTTTGTGTTCTGACGTCAGTATGCAAATAATGCAGATATAATAGTACATTAAATCTTGATTTAGTTGAGTGTTTTATTGGTAGCTGACCTCCTTAGAGGATCACTGTTCGATGTAATGGGTCCTTTTATCGCAATTTCATTCTTCATTTTGTCTTGTTTGTTGTTCAATTTACCAAATGCGCTTGCCGCTCTCTCTCTCTCTCCCATCAGGGCCCCGAGTAGCGCAGGTGTTCCACACTGGGGGTAAATATTCCCGTTGACCCGCCACCCCCTGGGGCACTGCCAGCACTGCACACCTGTGCTGCCTCCTTCACCTGCTGACATACCCGTCTACCCCTGCGGCTACCCTAACCCCTCCCCCTTCCAAATGCCAGCCATAGTGAACAAATAATGTTCCAAGTGGTCCAAGAAAAACAAGCGTTTTCTTATTTGCGCCCAAACAAATAACACACCGAGCCGGACTCGAAATATTCTTTGAATTAGTATTAAAGAGGCAGAGAAGTAGTAAAAAATGCGAATGGAAGCCCTGAAAGAGGGGGAAAAAAACAAAAAAAACTACCTAATACTTTTAAAGGGACAGATTCAAGAAAAGGACATGTAAACCAGGAGCGTCGGCCCATTACGTAGGAAAAAAAATTCGGGCGTCCCCAAAACAACTGGAGCTTCTTTTAATGTGATGCAGCTAGCTTACATGTCTGTTTATTGTATTGTACACGCTTCCACGTTTTTATAATACTAGTAGCGGTAGCTAGTACTTTTTTTCTTTGAGGTTTATGTGAAAAAAAAAAAGGTTTTAGATAAATCTGATAGTCAAGGTTTGAGATAGATATTAACGCTTTTTGAGAATAATGCGATTGAATGAGATAAACAAATTTAACATCAAAGAGATAAAGTGGGCCTAAGAAAAACTAGATAAACAAATTTCAGATAAAGGAGATAAGAGAGATTCGAGTTTAAACTGATAAATAAAATTTGAGATTAATGATATCAACAAGATAATTTTATGCATGTAATATCTGCAACGAATATAATGAATATATAATGAGATTTAAAATAAAAGAGATAAACAAGATGTACGAAGCACTAGATAAAAGATTTTTCAGATATGGAGATAAACGAGATAAATGAAATTTCAGATTAAGTTGGCTATTTGGCTTGCCGACCTGTAATAATACTTATACCACGGCTGTGACGTCAAGCTAACTCGTATTTAATTAAAACGTGTTTGTGTTTTGTGAAAATTGCTTAAGAAATTCGGTAATCAATCAGTATGTTGGTATGAATGAGGTCATTCCATTTTAATTTATGGACGGGGGAGTGGGTGGTAGACGGACGAGTCCTTTTGGTCAAGTTTGTAGAGGGAGCGGGGAGTAGATGGGAAGAAGACAGGCGACGTTTGACCATATTTCACGCTAGTAAGGTCGCTCGTGTTTTCGAAGCTTTTCGGAGTGAAAAAACTTCGGTAAGAGGCAGCAGGGACAGAATGACATTGTGCGTGGACATTCTGGCAATGTATGTAATTCATTTTGTGCGTTTGTAGTTTGAGAATTATTAATAAAGTTCGGTAATAGGGTATTGGTACGAATGAAGATCATTCCATTTTAGTTTGTGGAGGAGGGGGGGGGGAAATTTACGCGGAGTGAATAAGCTTAGCTATGGGCCAGACATGTGAGAGTTAGCATGGATAGGATTTCATTCGGGACATTCCGGCAAGTTAAGTAATTCCTTTTGTACGTTATTTTTACGTTACTTTTTTGCACGCTGTATTCGGGCTTCGTCCTCGTTCTATTTGTGTACTTGAGCCGGGCCAATAATCGCAGCCGTGGGTTAAAAATCGATAACCGCTCGTTTCTTACCAATAACTATTACGAAAAAAGGCCCAAGGCCCTGGCAGAGCGCTGCAAACAAGTACGCTATTAACAGAAGGATTTGCGCTGAATAAGCGCAAACATGGTGTACCAATTCAAGAATTAGTAAACAAAACCGACATGTTAGCCTCCCACGCCCGATGCCCATTTGGCTTGCTGACCTGTAATAGTACGAAAAAAGACCAAAGGCGCTGTGCAGACAGAGGGATTTGCGCAACAGAGGGATTTGCGATAATTTATGAGCAAACGAAGCGAGCAACACTGAGTGGTCTTCTACATTGTTAACAAGGAATATAAATGACCAACATGGAAACCGCAGGTCCCCCCACCCCCATGTTAAAGCTAAATTGTATGTTGCCATCTTGTAAAAATACTAATTAACTGGAGACAAAACGAAAAGTCTACGCCATTTAGAAGAAAACACTGTGTAGCACTCGTATCCCCAGGGGACTCACAACTGTGAAGGTACACAAATAAAAATAAAAGAAAACGGAGATTAGAATTCACGCTAACGAAAAGAATTCCAATTCCCGGAAACACGGATTGTTTTTATCCCTTGGTAATATCAGGAAGTGAATGCAATTTCTGTTTGAAATGCGCCTTATCTGTGCGTGTGTGTGAATTAAATATGTGTATTACACAGGCGTTTTGTTATTTAGAATCTGTTTTGTCTGCATATGTGGATTTATGTTTCAATTCTGTTTTGTGTGTACGTGTTGTGCGTTCATTTATACGGTATGAAACATGCATGCTTTTCTTTTTTGTTAAGGGCGTTTATTTTTTCCAGTTCCAGGAAACAAGTGTTGGTGCAATATCAGAAAGTGAACGAAATTTGTGTTTGAAATCGACCATTCCTGTGAGTGTATCTGTGGGTGGGTTTGTTCAATTTTTCCCCCTTGAATTGGCGTTCAAACTTTAGTTCGCTTCGTTGGAGTGAACTCTAATCTGTTTTTTAATTGTGTACCTCACAACTGTGAGGTCATGGGGATACGAGTTCTAATTGTTTTTTTCCCTAAATGGCGCATTCATTTCTCTTCACTTAATTTGTTGGCGTCTTTCGCTTCCTTTTTGTGCGCATGTCATTCTCCGCCCAATTTTGTTTGCAAAAAAGGGGGACAGAAATAAATGTTTACCGTAACATACGCCGGTCTAGCCGGTTCCCGCATACCTGAGCGAAATACTGTAGTGGGCAGTAGGGAATAAAAAGGATGGCGACTGCCCCCTACTTTCTCCTCCGAAGTCCCCTGCGGCCTACCCAGGTGTATGGTCTAATTTCCCCCCATGCTCCCCCCCCTCCAACTCCTTTCTCGTCCCGCACCACCTCCTCCGTCCCCGACCCGGATTCCCCTATTGAGTGGTCTGAATATCCCCATCCCTGCTCCCCCTCCATTTTACCCCATGGTGATTTGTTTTGTTATGGAAGTAAATGTCTTTTTTCATTGGAGGACGCTCAATTGCCCGTTTCTCCGTTCTGATACCAAGTGCAATAAACCCAACAACGGTTGTGCATGCAGTGATTGTTACTCAATCAGCTTTGCTTTATTAATGCAATATGTCGACTGTTATAGGCCACATCTGTTTGTTTGACATTGTCGGTCCCTCGCCCTGTTTCATTATACACCCTCTTTCATTGTAGTGCATAATAATGATGAATTTGCTTGCCCAACCTAAGGTATTATTAACACTGGCAGCCAGTGTTAGTAAGGGTCGACCTAGGATCTATAGGTTATTTGTCCTATAACGCTTGTTCGTAGCTCATTTTACAGGTATTACTCTGTAGATGTGCCCTTTTCATAAGGTATTTTCTAATTGGTCCAGTTGTTCAGGGGTTATGGAGCTCTAAACAACCAGATTGATTGTTTTACATTGTTTTAAACATTGTTATTATGCAACAATGCCAATTAGCAAAAGCCAGCTGCAAGACGTAGATTGTAGATTAAAAAAATTGTTTTTATTATTAACACTGGTGATAGCCAGTGTTAGTAAGGGTCAGCCTAGGGTCTCTGTGTTAAACTATCAACTTTGACCGTCAACTGCACTGTTTTACAGTTTAGCTGCAATTCTAAAAGTAACACGAATTAATAAACAAAAACGGAACGTTAAATGTTTAGAGTAAGGGTCTAAAAGTCAAAACCTAAAAGGAACACGGACAAGCTTTGACAGTCAGGGTCTAGGTGTACAATTTTGTCAGTAGAGGCTGGTAAGCATTAGACCCTTACTACCCGGTGGTCAGCAATAAATATATTTTGGCAAAAAACTGTAAATCCTCCTATAAAGACCCATGTAATGATCCAGTTGTAGTATGGTATACGTTTCCTGCTTTGCGTTATGTTGAAAATTATTTTTCGATTTAGTAACAAGACAGCATATTCGCAGCAGGGAGCATTAATTTTGTTATCCTCTGCCATAAATCTACGAAATATAATAAAAAATATCTAAAGCAGCAAAAGATAAAATGCCGAATCGCCACAAGAAAATTGTGCTCTTAAATTTCCATGACAATATTGTAAGAACAAAGAAAACCTGCTACAACCGTTCAGACACACGGTCTATCCAATAGACTAGAACTAAGCTAACCACCGTGTAGTAAGGGTCTAATGCTTACCAGCCTCTACTGACAAAATTGTACACCTAGACCCTGACTGTCAAAGCTTGTCCGTGTTCCTTTTAGGTTTTGACTTTTAGACCCTTACTCTAAACATTTAACGTTCCGTTTTTGTTTATTAATTAACACTGGCAGCCAGTGTTAGTAAGGGTCGACCTAGGATCTCTGTGTTAAACTTTCAACTTTGAGAGCTTATAACTCCACCAAAATTCAAAAATTTTAAACCAAATTTGGAATCTAGCTTTGACTAGTCAAGGCCTGTCTACAGTCCAAAAATTGTGAAATTCAGTCCAACCAAACCTGAGATACAGAGAGGGGCCAAATAGACAACTTCTTGTTCTTGGTCTTGCTCTTGTTCTGGGGATGTACCTTTCGTCTGTCCTCTCTACAAGTCAAACCATTTGTCCTATAAAGCTGGTTCTTAGCTCATTTTACAGGTATTGCTCCGTAGATGTGCCCTTTCCATAAGGCCTTCTCTAATTGGTCAAGTGGTTCAGGGGTTACAGAGCTCTAAACGACCAGATTGATTGTTTTACATTGTTTTATACATAGGTATTATGCAACAATGCCAATTAGCAAACGCCGGCTGCAAGACATAGACTGGAGATTAAAGGATTTTTGTCTATTAACACTAGCGATAGCCAGGTTAGTAAGGCCATAGCTATTTACCGAGCTTAAAGGCGGCGCAACAAAACAAACAACAAATTAATTATAAAGGTGTCACACATACCCAACCCCTCATCCTCCACCACACCTATTTAAATTACAATTTTCAAAGTAACACGGATTAATAAACAAAAAACGTATCGTTAAAAGTTAAAAGTAAGGGTCTAAAAGTCAAAACCTGTAAGGAACACGGACAAGCTTTGACTGTAAGGGTCTAGGTGTCAAATTTGGCCAGTAAGACGCTGCTAAGCATTAGACCCTTACTACCCGGTGACCATGTTAATGACTTAGTAAGGAAAATTGGAAATTAGTCAACAGCGAAAATCGTACACTAGAAATAACGTAGTTCAGTAAGCCACCTTTATGCACTTACGTTTCATCGGAGTGCAACGGAAAGATTAAGGCGCTATGCAATTGATCTGGGGGCGAACTGGGTGGCCGGTTCGAATCTGGGACATGCCAGAACTACGTTACTGAACTACGTTATTTCTATTGTATGATTTTCGCTGTTGGCTAATTTCCAATTTTCCTTAATATTATTTCCAGCTATTTATGTCTATTTATTAATGACTTAGTAACTCAGACAGAATGGGTGTACACGCTTACGCTTGTAGCAGGTTGTCTTGCTTGGAATCGCTGCCATGTTACCAAACCGGAAAAAAAATGTCAACCTAAAGCAAAGTAGGAAACCTACACCCCCACTATCATTGGATCATCTCATGGGTCTTTATACGACGATTTCAGACAGTTGTTCGTCAAAAACCGGGTAGTAAGGGTCTAATGCTTAGCAGCGTCTTAACTGGCCAAATTTGACACCTACACCCTTACAGTCAAAGCTTGTCTGTGTTCCTTACAGGTTTTGACTTTTAGACCTTACTTTTAACTTTTAACGATACGTTTTTGTTTATTAATATATATAGATGTCCATGCTCCGTACGTGCTATGCCTATTACTTGATTGCAATACATTAGTGTGTGTCTGGATTTAGCGCGTGTCAGGTGATTCATAGTTGATTCTGCACTGTTGCAGGCAGTTGTAGCAATTGCAGCAAACAATCGAGGAAAACAATTTGGAAACAATGCAACTAAGCCCGCCCCCATTGAAGTAATAATTTCAATCATGTCAGCTGGCAATTTCAAAGCCTTATGATTCGAAATTACAGACTAAGCATCGTACGGTTTAATACTGAATAAATAATCGAACAACCAGGGTCGTTTCATTTTGGTTCTTAACAACGAATTAAACGCAATTACGGTAAAGTCCCCTCTTGGATACTCACGGATAGACCGCACAATCGCAATCACAGAACAATACAAGCGTCGCTGCATGTAACCACCGTCTGTCACCATTGCTGTCGCCAGGTTTTGGTGGCGGTTTTCTGATGTTATATGTTCAGCCGCAGCAAGCGCGGTAGCGCGAGCGAGGTATACCTAATTTGGAAAAATAGGAAAAATTGAAAATCATCATTTTCATGGGAAAAGTTATGTGCTGACCGCCATCTTGTCGCACAAAGTTTAGTCACGTGATACGCCTCTACGTCTTGCAACCAACCATCTGTGGCACTTAACATGTTGCGCCTGTAATGTTCGTTTAGGGACTTACTCCCGGCTCATTAAACGTGTCACCCAATTAATTTTACAATGTTAAGTCCTCTTTTAACAACGAAACGCGGTAGGATTGCAACAATGGATTTGCTGGAGGATGCGTGATTTGTGGTAAAAGAGTAAGAGGCTCCCCAAAATCTCATTGCTAAAGCATTGTTGTGCGACTACCAACTTCGTAGTCGCGCAAAACCCTTTCAACCCTTTGAACTCAAAGGGTTTTAGCGAGCGTTAACGACTCCTGGTCATTTGGCCGACGAAGAAAATCACTCCTTCAGACAACAGCGAACCAAAACGCGATAGGAAAAATACTTGCGACATTTTTACTCCAACCTGTTCATTGTCTGTGCTATTCTTTATTTCAGCCTGCATATTGTGTAAACTATTCAGCACCGTTGCGTTTGTATCTCTTTGCTTTGGTTGGTTTTGTTTTTAGGGAGGGAGCACCAAACTGACTTATCTGCCCCACGACCAAAGAAAAACCAAGGATATTTCCAACGAAGGAAATCGGAGATCTGGGCCTGCGCTGCAACCACGAAATTAGTTTTTGACTTCTTGTTGTTCTTGTTGTTGACAACGACACGTTTCGACTACGCTCTCTACAGATCAAACTCCTTGTCTTATAAAGCTGGTTCTTAGATCATTTTACAGGTATTGCTCTGTAGATGTGCTCTTTCCATAAGGCCTTTTCTAATTGGGAGCTGTAAACGTCCAGATTGATCGTTTTAAATTGTCTTAAACATTGTTATTATGCAACAATGCCAATGAGCAAACACCAGTTGTGACACGTAGACTGAAGATTAAAAGGTTCGTTTTCAGAGTGGATGGTGTCTGCCCCACGACGACAATGTAGATCGTGAGCACAGCATCAAATCAAATAGTAAAAAAAAGTAATTTTTGTAAAGCAATAGGTCTTGGTTACGTGCCAAGTTTGCCGGTTAATCTTGACACGTGCTAGTGTGTCGTCACTGAGCAGATTAGATTACCTATTAATTGTTATTGTTACTGTTATTGTTATTGTTACTACATACGGTTAAAAATACATGGGACAATTTATAGACAAAAATTCCTCCACAATAAAAATGACAGAGGAAGATAAGAGGGTGTGATCTTTGGTGCGTTCACTCCTATGAAAGTGTTGATATCCACCCAAAACCAAAACTGGCATAAGAGAAGCCGGCATGTTGCCAAAAAGGGTCGGCCTTTGAAAGTAGTGATATCATTCAACCAGGGAAAAGCTGCTAAGGTAATCCTACTAGCCAAGTTAATCGCACCGAATAATAAGGTAGACGTTAAATGAAAACATGAAGATTGCAACCACGTGTTGCAATATTCTAGTTTTCAATTAAAGGGATATAAATCCTTCCGGTATGTCGTGCGACCTGTTGAGTCTAGCGTCTGCAACATTTACACAGCTTAGAGTTATTGTCGCAAAATCATCTTGCACGTAAAAAAAAAACAAGAAAAGGAATGTGTTGGCAACATTTACATAAGTTTGAACTAATGTCGCAAAACTGAGTCAAACAGGAAAGCCAACATGGATGTAGGTACCTTAAATTTCGAACTATTAGTTGGTTTGATTAACTTCGCTAATAGGATTAACCTTGGAAGCCTTTCCCTGGTTGAATGATTCAAGAACGACCTATTTTGGAAACTTGGCGGCTTCTCCTATACCAGTTTTAGTTTGGGTGGATTCGTTTGTACAAGCAACTCCTTGAAGCAATACTTATTAACAATACAAAACATTAAAACAATGCCAATCAGCGTCTACCCATTTTTTTTGTAAAATGCGGTTATTAAATAATAAATTCTGACTGTTGACTTAGATTTATCAAGAGACTGACTAGTCTTCAACCGGCTAGAATCAGCCAACGCCTGAAATGTACCGCGCCTTATTAAGGCTTACCGATAATGTGCTTTCTATTGTTAATAATCGAGTCGTATCCGACTCTACCCATTGTTGTCTTGGATACCTTTTCCATTGTTTCCATTTTCTCATCATCGTAACACTGACAGTTGTTGTACCATTGTCAATCTTTATTACTTCTGTACTTTTGTGGTATAGCACTTCGCCTATGTGAAGAAAAGCTCCCTTTCGCATCTGCTTGGCTAACTATGAATTCTTCCCCCCCCCCCCCCCCCCCGAAATAAGAAACTGGTTGAGGGCGACGTGGTGTTTTTCTTCCCTGACAAAATGGTGTGCAGGCCGCCATTTTGTGAAGCTTAACTTCTTCATTCTTCTACTTTGAATACTGAATTCTTCAAGGGGATTCCCTTTTCGTCTGCAATGCACATCAAGTATTCCAAGTATGCTTCTGCTAATGGGTTTGTATTTTTTGTCCGAAATAATTTAGACATTTAAAGGGTCCGACCCTCCCCGTTTTGACAACGTTATTAGAAATGCATATAGTTAAAGAGAGGGCAGAAAGGGAACTTCTGTTAGAAGCAAGCAAAGGCCTATGCTGTGACCAATGCTTTTACAAAGCCTGAAGAATTAGCTCGAGAGATTCTTTTTGACCAGCATTACGACATTTTGAATTCTTCACTCTTTTTTGTTTATTTTTCGCCATTACTCCTTTTGTTTTTTTTTCTACTATTGGCTGTGTGGGAATCCAACCCTTTGTTTTAATTAGGCTGAAGGATTTGTGGCAGTGTTAACAATCCTGAAATGGCCTTGTCTGAACAGTGGAAATAGCACGCAGGTGAACGGGCTGAGGGCCAACTCAGACTCTCTCAGAGGTCCTTTGGATCACCCAATTTCACGCTCTGCTTCCAGATACTCTTCCTTGCGTGGTAGCAGACCCTTTCTATGCTGCTATACCCTCTTCCTATCAGTCATTCATTACTCCTAAGACTCCAAGACAACCAACCCCAAGACCTCTCCACATTGGACAGAAGATGGGATAATCGAATCCAAGATTACAGCATTGACCACAAGATTGATTTGCAGAGCTTGAAGGCAAGGTCCATTTAACTATGGAAGAATGTTGCGAATTTAAACCAGTTCTTCAAGAACTTGCTCCACCATGTAGCAGCTGAACGAAAATGTATTATAAGAGCATAGAAACTTTGCGAGAAGTTTGTAACCATACTACATGGAAAAATCAATTTCTGTTCCATGGCATGGATAAATGATGGCACGACACGGTGCCGACTCAAAATCCTCCAGATCTGCACGGAGCCACTCAACAACAAATAGACCATTGGAACTCATTGTACAACCCTTGTCTGGTTATAATGGTGAGGGGGAAGTCTCCTGATCCCTACGTTCAGTTCCAGATGTTTTCCCAAGCCAAAACTGTTTGGGATCGTCCCACAATAGATTATGCTAGGATAGGTCAGGACAATCAATGTCTGGCTGACCTGACCAATATATAAATGTGGGATAGTGAAGACGTTGGTTCTTATATTCGACGGGCATGAACCCTTTATGAAGAAGTCATACAAACGGGTTACCAACTTCCGGAGCTGCAAGCCTGCAAGTAAATCCTGAGAGGCATTACACATCCAACTTCAGGAATGGTTAAAGAAGCCCTACTTCGAAGCTTTGACATTCACTCTTCTAACCAGAAATTGTTGGACGGTATTACGTACAGCCATTACGAAGGAGTTTTACATACTATTGGATCACACAATGTTTTTACTACTAGTTAACAAATCCATCCAACTTCCATCCCTCCCACCATCTGACATCCATCCCTCTGACTCTCGCCAAAGTGAAACTACTCCCTACGTAGCCGAATATTTCAGAATACAAGCTACGCTACTGGGCCTTACCAATACTCACATGGAGCTTAACAACAACAGTCTAGGGACCCAATGGAGGACGATCAACCCCTCACAAGACCATAAAGACACCAGTGCCTCACATCCCAATATTGTGTTTTTTGCCTCAATATTACATAACTGTGTTGCCGGGAACACACAAATGTACCCCAAAGGTGCGTGCTGCCTCCTGTGTTATGGGTATGGACATAACATAATTTTACATAATGTAGTTGAGGTCACCAATAGTATCGAAAAATTTGCTGTTGGGATCTCTAGTAGTTAATGAAGGTTAGAATGGTAACGTTTGACCACAGGGGAGTGTATTTGCGCAATACGCAACAATCTCGCCGCTCGTTAATTATGTATGGCCAGTGTCAAATTCACTTGTTTGATATCGATCTTTATATAGACGAACCTTACGATGTCTATGGAAAAAGTGTTTTTAGGGAACTTGATATTGTGTATGCACAAGGAAAACAAGATATCGTATTTGGGTATCCTAGCCCATACTCAGGCTGTGACCTCTAATGGACAAATGCATTCTTCTGCTCCCCATTTTGCTCGTTTATCTTCTTACCGCTTGTATTCAAGAGATGAAATACGATCTTTTACTTCCATGTCATTACCTAACCTAACCTGGGAATTACAGGAAACAACTCTAAAACTTTAATGTCTTGACCCCAACAGTTGTGAGCAGTGTCACAGGCCAGGTAATGAACACTGGTTTTCTGCCCCCTCTGAATTCTGTAAATAAGATTCAACTTACTGAAAACGCTTGTCCAAGTATTTACCAATTTCTGAGCATAGTCAAAGAATGGTCATGAGTTCACCTGTATGTTCATTAACACCTCTGTTTCCGTTAGTGAATTTAGATACTAAGATGATCCTAGGGTCTTTATTCCCTCACATGAGTGACGACAAAGTATATATACAGGATGACGGCGAAAACACACTCGCCATCGGTCGCTATCGCATAGGCAGTCGGCAGCAGCACGACGATGACTTCAGTGTAGTGGTGAATGTGATGAACGATGAGGAGTTGGAAGAAAAAGCTTTTCTCGAAGAGCTAGCATCGAGATACTGGACTAAAAAGGATGAAGAAAACGAGAAAGCGGCAAGCAGACTTGATTTGTTGAAAAATCGATACAGAAAGTTAGAGGAGAATAGCGAGAAAGAGACAGTTGGAACAAGAAAGATGGGCATCACTGCACCCGGAGTTGAAAAAGGTGAGGTTAGAGAAAAAGGCAGTTGCAATGAGGAAACTTTTTGGTAAAGAAACGGAATTGCATCGAAAGGAAAGATTACCGAAAACAGCAGCTACTTATATAAAAAAGCTGCAGAACAAAACTGAGGAAGGAAAGAAAGCTAGGTTGGAAAAAAGACATACAAAGGTATCCAGTTGACTAATTTTTAGTTCTACCGTGTTCCTTTCTGAGTGTTTAAATTGCAAAATACACGCCTAACACATCTATCTTTAGGTTTTTTTTTTGTATATATATAGAGAGAAATCAACAAACTTTAACCCAAATTTAACGATACGTGTAATACTTATCCCGGAGTGGAAGTATAAAGTTAGTAATAAACACGCAACACTCAGTGGAAACTCAAATAAACCTTATCAAAACTTCAAGTCCATGCCTCTGAGTCTTAGCAAAAATATAAAGCTACTGAAAAATGTGAAATACTTCACAAAAACTCACTAAATTCGAGAAAACATGGTTCGAAATTTTAAGACCGGGTCCAACTCCATGGTGTAAACTCAATGGTGTTAGGAGAAACTTTGCTAACTTTTAATAAATGGGTTGATATTCAAGAATACTGTCCACGTTTATTGGAGCGACGGTAGAGTAAACCTTGACGTTACGAGATCACGTGATTTTCTGTCAGTGAAGTAAAGCTTTGTGTTACTTCTGATTAGTAAAGCTTGACGTCATAGATCACGTGACTTCAAGTCAGAAAACGCCTTGGTACGTCAAAATTTCCTGGTTTCCGGTAAGAAGGGAGGTAACGAAAGGTGTATTCTACGCCATGTTCGAGGAGGAGAACCGGTGGAAGTAGCAAGACGTAAAACGCATAACCAAATACAAATTGACCTTGTGCTACGGGTGGTGTCACTGACCATGCCGTAAGTGCCCATTACTTCAGGGGGAGAAAAAAGTCTGTTAAGACGTACCAAATTGGCCATTGCCATTAATGTATTTGTGTGACAGTTTGTGTGACAACAGGGCTAATGACCATGTGTTGGAATTCCCAGTTCCTGGTGTTTTTGTGTGCAAGCTTGGGACTGGTGACAACCGGTTAGCCCGGATATGGTGGATGGTGTGCAACTCGGTAACGGAAGATGCTGAAGAGTAGTTCCCTTGGTTACCGAGATTTGTAACAGCCGTGAGGGCTGCCAAAATCCTCACTTCGACTGGCGCTAGGCCAGGAACAACATCACCATTTTGGTCCATTTATTTTGTAATGTTTTTGTGAATTTTGTAAGCCGTTTGCCTTGCATTAAATGTGAGTTGTGTTTAGAAACGTGTTTGCGTTTATACGTTAAAATGGTAGTAGATCGGTTCACTTAAATTAGCCTCAACAAAGTCTAGAACAAACGATTTAATTCTATAGCAGTGGTGATGTTGTTACAGATTATGTTAGATTAGGTCAGTTGCTTTTGCTTGAATTTCATTGTAGGGTACGATGTCACGCAAGGAACGAAGTATGACTTTCAAATTAGAGCTAAGATGTTATTATTGGTTAGAGATACACTGTAAAAACTAAGCATCTTAAAATTCGTAAGATGCGTCTGAAATTCAGTTGTTTGGTTGATGAGCCTTCTGAAAATCGTAAAACCATCTTTATTTAAGACGAAATGGATCTGTGCTTTGAAGATTTAAGACACCACCAGTTTAAGATGCGTCCTAATTTCAGAAGTGTTTCATTTAAGATGCCCTTAAACGTAAGATGCAATAAACACGCGCAATAAATATTTTAAGATGTTTAGCTGTTTAAGACACCATAGTTTTCAGTTGCCAAATTCATGCTGTGTATAAGATGGCAGCAATTTCAGATGTCTATACGCAGTTAGATGATTTATTTTTAAGTTGGAAAAGAGAGAAAGTTGGAAAATTGTAAGATGGTAATTTATTTAAGTGGGGTAACTGGCAAAGACTGCAACATTTTAAGATGTCAACTTATTTTAAGCTACAAAATGGAGAAGTTGGTAACATTTTAAAATGGTAATTTTTTTAATTTGTGAAACAAGCAAAGATGCCATCGTTTTATGACGGCACAATGTATTAAATCAGAAACGAAGTGCCACTTAAAATGTTGGCAGTAAACACTGTAAACAACTTTTTAAGGGGCAGTTTACTGAGTTGGAAAGTAAATAAGTAGCAGTGCTATAGATGAATAAATTAGTTTTGGTCAGAACAACGCAAAATAGTATGTGGATCTTATGAAATATTTCAATTAATACTCCACTCATTGTTATTAAATGCAAACAGGAATTTCAAAAAAATATATTTTTATTAGTTCCGAAAATAGCACACAATGAAGGCACGTAAAGATCCATGCATAAATAACACATACAAAATGCATAATTACTTACACATTAATTATAATAAATACATAGCTTTGAAGAAAAATATACCCGTCTCCTAACCCCCACTCCCCCCCCTCCCCCACTTTCCCCTATTACCACCCGACCGACACCAACCTCATCCCTCCGGTTTCATTTTCATTCAGATGGTGTTGAGCACTAAAGCAAAACGCTCTGAAACTTCAATGCTGATTTATCCTATTTCGAATGAAAACAATTATTGTGCTAATCATAAGTGAACTATAGTCACGTTCCTAAAAAATTAAATGAGCTTATTCTTTCTACAGCCTATGAATAACCTAACCGAATGCTAAGACATCTACATAATTAACGAAAGTAGCAAACTCTTTTGACTTTCATAACGAATGAAGACGCTGCGTTAGGCTCGGGTGGCTAACTAAGATGATTCCACATTCCTCTTTAACACTCGATGTTGACCTACATTGATCTGCAGTCAAGTTATAGGGACTATGATGTCTTGTGATTGAGACGTCATATTTACAAGCTGTTTTGCACCTAAGATGCCTAGGCTGTTTGATTTAAAAGCTGATAGTATAAACAAATGTAAATAGGACGGCTGAGCTTAATAGACGTCATCGTAATGAGATGTCAGCATTATAAGATGCCAGATATATAAGATGCCTACATCTGCCTTTAAGATGCCAAAATGCTAAGATGACGAAAACATCTTAAAAACGGATGCAAAATTTTAAGACGCCAAAGCATCGTACTTTATACCGTCATACTGTAAGATGCCAAAAACGTCTTAAAAACGGACGCAAATTTCACATCTTAGTTTAACGAAGTATGACTTTCAAATTTGAGCTAAGATGTTATTATTGGTTAGATATGGTTAATTGCTTCGAATCTTAATTCTCCGGACAGGGAGTGAGTTCCATGTGGCAAACGAAATCTGATAGGGTTCATGACTTGCGCTTGAAATAAAATAATAGCCTCTCTCAAGTACGAACATTTAGACTCTTTTTTATACATAATTCTTTTTTCTGTGGAAAGTGACTGGGGAGAAAGAATCCCAGGATGGAGGGGGGGGGGGATGTCCGGTGTCATATCTTCGCGCTAATGGGGGAAGATGTTCGCTGTGGTCTGGCAACTACTACAGCAACGACTTTGTCTATCGCCTTTTCAACTCCAGAACGGTACCAGATAGAGACAAACGGTTTTCACCAGTCAGCGATCAAAAATTACGTTTAAAAGCACGTCAAATTAAAACATCGTTGCTTCCTTACAGCTAATAGGACCATCGACTCTTGACCACGTCTTTTCTATAGCTAATAACCAGTGTGATGATCTGTACGATGGTCTCGACTGAGAGAGGAGAACCGGTTCTTGAGGAGCACCACGCGTCCCATGTGTACACCGTGTTTAGATTAGAGGCCTGTGGTAGTCGGAAGCCACTCTCAGTGTTACGGGTTTGGAAGTCGTAACAATTTAATTTTAGTACATATCTTACACTTTAAATCACTCTGGTTATAAATATGGCAAAGGACGGTAAGAAATCTTTACAAGTCTTAAAATGTAACATATGTTTATTTTTAGGCTTTAACGGAAATTCAATGTAGTACAATATCATCACCTTTATACAAATTTTCAATAAATATTCTCTGAAAATATTTTAATACATACTATTTTTAATTCCCCACAACTTAAAAAATATCTTATAATAAAAGGGCACACAAAACACTATAAAATTATTTCGCAGCTCCAACAAATTCTACTTCCAACCAAGGACTGGTGGGTAGCAAAATTCACGCCGCTGCTGAACGGGCCTACTAAAGGTTAGCAAACGTGAAAGGCTTCGACAGACGCACAAGTGGTCCACTAAAACGATAGGGTTGCGCTCACTAAACTACTAAAACTTCATCGGCGGAGAAAACACTGGGTCAGCAACAGACGAACCTCAAACGAACAAAATTGAAAGATAATTTGAGCCGGTTTTCGTGGAACCAATATCAAAACCGGCTCAAATTATCTTTCAATTTCAAATATCAAATAATTTCAAATTATCTTTCAATACTTTAGCTAGAACAGGGGGGGGGGGGCGCAATTAATTTCTTGCCAACACTGGAGAAACTAGCAAACATTAATACGGTAATGACACGATGTGCTTTCAGTCAGCAGCATGTAAACAAATATGGACACTCCCAATGCCTTGAAACAAACGCAAAATATTCGACACGGCATCGAAAGTGATTCTGCTGTAAATTCCCAGTTGTACGAATGAAGAGCAACAGAGGTAAAATTTTAATTCACAATTTGCATTAGCTCAGTTCTTGAGTTTTCGTTTTTTAAACCAAACAGCGAGTAACACTCTTGAAATCTATCGTGCAACTCTCCGACCAAACGCTGTAAGTTCCTACGGCATAAAATATCATGGTCTAAAAACTAACGTAGGCTTGGAGAACATTCGACTCAATACGCTGCAACAGACCAGTGGGGGGAGGAAGGGGGGGTCTCTTCCGAGCTTTGTGCATATTGCTTTTCCATTGGCTGTTGATTTTGCTGGTGCCACTGACGTCACAATGCAAACAGCTTATGCTCATGCGCTCAAGGCAAACTAGACCGGTGCCAGTGACATTGCACGAAATATTGACGGGAAAACGACTTAATGAGTTTGGGAAGGACCAACCTTCCAGTATACTATCGTTCCACTCGAACTTGTAACAGACGAAGAACAATGCGGTAACGTAAAAGAGTCATTGCGGAGTGTGTCGACCCATCCACGGTAATTCAATCGCATAATCGATTAATTATGCGATTGGAAAATTGCATAATTGGAAGAACGTATACAGTATAATGGAAAATAGTAACACGAAATTCATATAATGGAAAATCGTCTAACAGGAAATTCTTATAATGGAAAATCGCCGCGGCTGTACATAATATATACCATCAGAAATCGCAGGTATATTAGTGCCCAGTTAGACATTTATCCATTACACGATTATCAATTATACAACATTCCGTTTAAACGATTTTCCATTATATGATATTCCGAATAGATCATTTTCCATATGTTTTATTTAGGCAGATATTAGATAATTATCCCATTAGACGATTTTCCAGTTCGACTTTCGTCCGACGCCCCAATTCTCCGTGAATCTTCACAACGTGTTGATTTTGTTGGGCGAAGCTGCAAAAGCAAATAATTACGTTTTAGTTAATGCTTTGTTTTTATCCTTTAAGAAATATACGGCTTGTCTGCGGTACAACGGGCCTCCTATTGGCTGCAGCTCGGGCGTAGCGCCAATGCAACGCATTCAAAGCAACGCTTGGAATCGGCCTTCGGCCTGACGCTTTCCGTGTTGCCTAGCAACGAGTGACGTTGCGGCGTGCACCCAAGCTCGCAACGCTCGTAAAGTTTTGGTGAGTATCCTCCCTTATTCCTTCCAAGCATTGACTTTTAGATCTTTAGTTCTAGCATGTAACGTTCGTGTTTGTTACAATTACGATTTATTTATTGAGCCAGTAAGATCTCCAAATCAATGCGCTCACTAACTAAACCTATACTAACCTAACCTACTGCCTCCAGATACACAAAATACAGGACGACCTTGGGTTAACAACCCCAGACCGCAATAACAATAATGCAGTAACATGCAGAATTTCGATTGGTCGTTCCATTCCGGAGCTACAGGGCCCCGAATGAGCAGTTTCATTGTTTCACAATGTTTTAAACATTGTTATTAGGCAACAATGTAAATCAGCAAAAGCCAGTATTAGAAGCTTAACGAGCAGAACAACAACTATGCAAACGCCAGGATAAAGGGTATTGTCATAATTATTTTCTACGACGTTTTAAAATTGCGTTCTTTCAACAAGTCAGAATGCCTGATGGATTATTAGTTTAAGACAGGTAGGAGGTATATCACCCGGCTTTCGAAGGATGAGATGTAACAATCCGAGTGCACGCAGCACCCGAGTATTGTTACATCTCAGCCCGAGAACGCTGGGAGATATCGTATTTATCTACCGATTTCAGCATCTCGGCCCGTTCCTTATTGTTAAGCACACGCACGACAAAGAACGAATCGTGCTGACGTTCTTTTAGTCGGAAAGCGCGACAATGGGACTGTGTGGGCAACATTGTTTACGCAGACGGTATTGTTAATAGCATTGTTCTGTGCTTGTTTTTATTGATTGTAACTCGATTCCGAAGTTCCCCATCACCGTTTATACCGCGAAAACTCCACGACGAATCGCCCCTTCGGACAACTTCTTTTAACATTTTTTTTCGGAGAAGTTTGAAGGGGCTAATCGGCGTTGAGTTTCCGTGGTATGAACGGTGATTGGGTACTTCGGAATAGAGCAACAATACAGAAATAAAAGCAGACAACCTTTGTTGCCTACCTGGGTTATTCGTCGTTGTGCGATGACTAATGCGGTAACACAATAAACGTTTAATTCAGGACGGAGAGCCAAATGGCTTTCATCAAATAAACGTCAATTAACGTGTAATTACGTGTATACGTGTGTGATAAATAGACGTATATTTGAAAGCCTTATATATTAATAAACAAAAACGTATCGTTAAAAGTTAAAAGTAAGGGTCTAAAAGTCAAAACCTGTCAGGAACACGGATAAGCTTTGACTGTAAGGGTCTAGGTGTCAAATTTGGCCAGTAAGACACTCCTAAGCATTAGACCCTTACTACCCGGTTTTTGAGGAACAGCTGTCCGAGATCGTCCTATAAAGACCCATGAGATGATCCAATGATAGTGGGGTTGTGGGTTTCCTACTTTGCTTTAGGTTGAAATTTTTTTTCGGTTTGGTAACATGGCAGCGATTCCAAGCAAGACAACCTGCTACAAGCGTAAGCGTAGTTCAGTAAGCCACCTTTATGCACTTACGTTTCATCGAAGTGCAACGGAGAGATTAAGGTGCTATGCAAGTGATCTGGGGGCGAACTGGGTAGCCGGTTCGAATCCGGGTCTACCACTCCGATTTAACGTAAGTGCATAAAGGTGGCTTACTGAACTACGTTTCTTCTAGTGTACGATTTTCGCTGTTGGCTAATTTCCAATTTTCCTTACTAAGTCACCGGGTAGTAAGGGTCTAATGCTTAGCAGTGTCTTACTGGCCAAATTTGACACCTAGACCCTTACAGTCAAAGCTTATCCGTGTTCCTTACAGGTTTTGACTTTTAGACCCTTACTTTTAACTTTTAACGATACGTTTTTGTTTATTAATCCGTGTTACTTTGAGAATTGTAATAAATAGGTGTAGTGGTGGATGAGGGGTGGGGTATGTGTGACACCTTTATAATTAATTTGTTGTTTGTTTTGTTGCGCCGCCTTTAAGCTCGGTAAATTGCTATGGTCCTTACTAACCTGGCTATCGCAAGTGTTAACAATAGAAACAAATCCTTTAATCTTCAGTCTATGTCTTGCAGCTGGCGTTTGCTAAATGGCATTGTTGCATAATAACAATGTTTAAAACAATGTAAAACAATCAATCTGGTCGTTTAGAGCTCCGTAACCCCTGAACCACTTGACCAATTAGAAAAGGCCTTATGGAAAGGGCACATCTACGGAGCAATACCTGTAAAATGAGCTAAGAACCAGCTTTACAGGACAAATAGTTTGACCTGTAGAGAGGACAGACGAAAGTATCCCCAGAACAACAACAAGAAGAAGCAGAACAAGAAGTTGTCTATTTGGCCCCTCTCTGTATCTCGGGTTTGGCTGGACTGAATTTCACAATTTTTGGACTGTAGACAGGCCTTGACTAGTCAAGGCTAGATTCCAAATTTGGTTTAAAATCTTTTAATTTTGACGGAGTTATAAGCTTTCAAAGTTGAAAGTTTAACACAGAGATCCTAGGTCGACCCTTACTAACACTGGCTATCGCCAGTGTTAATAACAAATAAATTAAAAATATTAAAAATACGCCAGACGGTTGTCTCAGCATGGCTAGTATGAGGTTTCTCTGGGAGGCAACCTTCATCGTGTAGGGTGAGTGCTACCGACCAACTAATTTTTAGTTTTCAAGTGGATTAGTTAATATTTACAAGTAGAATTCGTGTAGAATTTACAAGTGTTAAATGGCTGTAGTGTTGTTGTCTTCGGTTAGGTATTTTATGATTTTGTTGTGGTATGTTAACCTATGTCAAACATAAATAAATTAATGTGAAATGTGTAGGAATAACAAAGAAATATTACATAGGGTAGTGTTAGCATGACTGGCATCAGGCTGCTCTGGAAGGCAACCTTCATCTGGTAGGGTGAGATCTATCTTCTATAATAATACCGTAAGCACTCAAAGATCACATTAGCGGGGGGGGGGGGGTCTTCTTAAGGGGCCGTAGGGGGGAGGGATACATTAAAACAAAATACCAAACACTCAGGGAGTCTGGCAGGGGTAATGGAGTGCGGGGGTGTTCGGGGGCACCAAAAGGGGTAGAGGAGTGCAGGTGGTGCAAGAGGGGAAGAAATTGATATCGCCAGCTACTTTCCTAAGACGACAAAACACCGGGAGAAGCTAAGTCTGAGAAATTCAATCATCGTGCAGCATGCAAGGGTCCAGCTAGTATTACCAACAAGAAATGTTAACCAACAAGCATTAATAAGCGTAAAATTTGCTTGTCATTGCATTCGCGCTTGATACCTCTTCAGACAACAACGAAACTATTATTTCGATAAATCTTTGTTGGACTATTGTTGTGAAGAGGGACCACATCTCTCATCCCGGTGGGGAGAGATATCGTCCCTCCATTTGTATAGCTTATAGTTAGAGCGTTCCAACCACCATTGTTACAAGAGACCATTGTTGCCATTGTTAATGGAGGGATGAGATGTTGAAATCGGTAGATAAGTATAGCTAACATTAGGCAGGTAAAATTAACGGATAATGATGATAATATGATCTTCATATATGCTCTATGGTAAATACGTTGTAAATGCTTTGAGTTGAAATACACAGTTTACGTTTTCATAGTTTCTTTCGTATTTTCTAATACGAAGTAAAAAATAAATAAAAACTCAGTCATTTGATTTCAAGTTTACCCTGCAACTTTTTTTTAGTTATTTTATTTTCTGGAGGTGGGGTCAGGG
>JAHWFP010171546.1:0-10185 GCA_023313725.1 Lithobius niger
ACTGTGTTACAAATGGGGCAGATTAGGCAACATGGCGCTGCCAGCATTATCTGATCAGGGTGCTAAGCAGGTAAGCAGACCCTTCGCTTGTACTCATTGTAACAAGGTCCTGGGCAACTCCCTCTGGTAGTTAGTGTGAACACCAACAACCAATTGGCCATATCCATAATTTGCGACAGGGATACCCCGAACTCGGTACATCCCACCGAGGCCACAGTTATCCACATAGACCCAGATAATGCCTGTGTCAACTCCTGAGGCACCTAAGAGAGCACACACCCACCTTGCCATCGTTCAAGAACTAACCGGGTTATGGGGGCAGAGCATACAGCAAGAGTAACCTCCGCGGACGACTACCTCGTGTCCATAACTTGCTGATCCCATAACGGCACCATCCGGTGAATGTAGAGCACCATGTAATGGACCGCTCCCAGTGCCCGTTCCTCATGATGCCACAGCTTGAGCACACAAAAACGGAGCCGCAGTTCTTGCCGGCGTATGGTCGCGGATCACAAAAATAGCCTCTATCGTCCTGGAAACTACACCAGTCCAGGTCTAGGCGGCCAATTCACTCGCCCAATTTCCCACACAAGTTGCTAACATGGTAACCTTGAATGTCAAAGACTTCAGGCACAAAACCCAAATTGCGACATACCGAGGTACTAGTGGCCTACTTCGAAATGGGCCCTTCACAAACCTACGCATCAACAGGTGTCCAGACACTGAAGTCCCATTACAATCACTGTGAAACTTTGCCAAAGCCGCCAAATAACTTACAACTCTGCAGTGTAACAACCTACATGAAAACAAATCATCTATAAAAATTTCAGGCAGTCCTGGTAGGTGCCAGGCGTGAGGTGACACCCCTCAGTCCGCAATACGCAACCCAACGAGACCACTTGTAGACCCTTTCTAGTTAATTAAGGAATGTCCAAGTCGAGAATGGCCAGGCTACATTGGCTAGTGCGTGCCCAACCCCTGCACTACAAGGCACATCTCCTGAAGGAAAAAATGGAACCATCGTCCCACCGATCTCCGCTCAATAAAAACAGCAAAAGGAGCAGCTGCCCCATTTGTCACACTGGTCGCCATCACGCGGGGATCACCAACCGACGCAACTTCGCGCCCACAAGTACAACTAATGAAAATAAAGGGCATTGGTTAACGCACCCTCGTCACCAACAAGCTCACCAAAGTTCACCTCTTCGCCCTCGGCACTGCCAGCCTCTATCTCGCAGAGGGGAATACAAACGTCTGGATCGTTGTAACTGCTCGGGAAGTGGACGATTGATTTCAAGATAACACGAGCACAATTCACTCCTTACTGTACAGCTAGGGGTCTGTACACAGAGTAGCACATATTAGGCACTGACAAGTTGCAGCCTGTCAGCCCTAATGTTCAGCTCTAGGAGGACCAACCTTTCGAGTTGTTCCACCTTCACCAGCTGGCTCTTCGGTTGTCCAAGTCCCATGTTTTATAGTGGGGCCAGAACAATAGAAGTGGCCTGAGGCATTACGTTGCGTAACCGGCTAACTGGTATGAGTCGGTCCTAACTGGTTTTAACAGGAGGGCTGCCTCGTTACCCGGCTGTTGGCGTTCATCCAAGTTCCGGTTTAGGAGGAAATTGGCTGAACGCTCAAGCAGCTTATGTAACTGCAAGGTGCACTACGAGCGTTCACTCATATTGCACCCTGCTATACGTAAATAGCATGTTACATCGTTGGCCCATACTTCTCTTACGCCACGTCGTCACTTGCACCGTTGCGATGGCCTCCTGTTGAGTGTGCTTCAACAAATCCGGCAGTGGTCTCTCCAAACAACTCCGTCAACGACAGATGACGTGACAAACAATTCGTGCTGTGCTTCTTCTGCAAATACAAACTTTAACCGCTCCCATCTGGCACGATTCATTTGTAACAATAGCTGGATCTGTCATAGCATCCACAAAGATCTGAGATAGTTGCGACTCCCATGAACTAGAAAATCGAATGGATCCATCAAGCAAAATTGCAAGGCTTTCAATAGGCGCAACAAGAAGTGACAAAACTCCGCCTAAACATTAACCAACGCAACATCCGTGACTTCCAACAACGAGTACTCATCTTTGGTATGGTGGGAACATAAGCATACATGGTTGCTGAAATTCCCTCTGCACTTTCGCCTCCACGATATAACAATCACGATAGGAATTGCATAGTTCCACCGACTTTTGCACAATCCATCAGCTTTTTGTCAACTTTCCACACTGGGTGTTTTGCCGATATTGCCAGCAACTCAACACTGGGTAAATCAACTGCGTACATAACGCTCCCCGTGGTCAAGGCACTGTCCACCTGCCACTTATCAGAACAGGCATCACACACTCTTCTCGTTATCGTAACTGCCAGAATCCAACCATTGGTCGCTCCTGGCCTGGAAACAATATAGTACATTCCCATATCACTCTTATTCCACTCATGACGCGGCCACGTTGCCACTTGTTTCAATACATGGCTCATACTACAGCTTTGCCCATGTGTAATCTCCTGTGTCAACCGGCCCATGCCAACACTCATTATACGCACTGCCACGAGCTCCGCCCACATTCACAACTTCACGAAATGCCATTTACATTTCCTCTCCTAAAAGTCTAGATAACGAGCTTATTGAGTCCGCCAGATTCCTCCACGGTATGGCCGGTTCCGCCGAAATTAAAGTCAAATTAGGCCTAACATTGCCGCCATCTTTGGGCTCTCCTCAAGTTTACTTACGCCTGGCTTATCAATAGCCTTCACAACCAACGCTTCCATCAACTACTTACGGTAGTCTACACGCAGTCTTTCCCAGCATCTTCTCCTATCGGGGTATGTTCCCGTTAAAAAAAAAACAGCAACGGTTGACACATGACTAGTTTGTGCCGCGGTTAATGAACAGGAAGGGTGTGGTACGCAGGGAAGAGGAGACCGGAAGTAACAAGTTCACATTTGTATTAGTAGGTAATTATATATAAGTGGCGAGTTCAAGTATGCCGCAAATAAGGGAGGCATCCCATTTGTAACATCGGAGGATTCTACGATGAACAAAGCAAGTTACATGTTGTTGAGGACACTACCAATTTTAAACAATACTTTGAAAAAGTCATATGTCAAATACTGAAAAACCCCCACAACTAAGGGCTTATGAACAATATAACTCCAAAATACCAGTGTTACCTGGTTGATTTTGGTTTCTATTGCCTGTTGAAAAATACATTACCTTTTTTATATAGCATTCTCCTTCTCAAAATGCTGAAATTAAATCGAAGATGCCCTTCCGGTTCGCTACCTACTGCGCATCTTACTGCGCAGCCTCCATCATATAAAAGCCGAAGCGGAGCAATAAGCTCACCTTTTTGGACCTCTGTTGTGCCCAAAATGGCGACAAGAGGGGAGGAGGGCGGGACCACGGTAATGTGTATTTTCAACAGGCAATAGAAACCAAAACCAACCAGGTAACACTGGTATTTTGGAGTTTCTAGTTGCTTTGAAAATTTCCATTACTTTTTTATAGCAATCCCATAGACTTTGTCAAGGCGGCGGGCGCCACTTGACTAAAGTTCCCTCAGGTAGCGTCCGGTTCCCCTCACAGAAAATTCAGTGTGTAAAACGGGGTTATAGTGTACGTCGAGCAGCAACAAATGGCCCCATATGGTAAAGTCCCATAGCTTGGTGGGACATGTCCCGGAAGTAATGGACGTGAAGACCGTGGGATGTTTCCAGGAGGAAGTTTCCATTGCTTCAGTGATGGGGATGTTGTTGTAGCGAGCCCAGGATGCGGAAATTGCACGGAGTTCGTGGGCCGTTACTCTGATGCCTTCAGAGACATAGTTTTTGTTAAGCGCTACGTAGGCTTGGACGATGACACTTCTTTAGCCAGGTGGCGATCATGCGGGCGGAAGTGGTGCCGGCCTTATTACTGAAGGGAAGGAAAAGTTGGGAGCGTCTCCGGCGGATGGGCTTGGATCCCTTAGTTAAAACTGAATTGCCCGGATAGGGCAAAGGGACCACTCCTCTTCGTCCCCTAGGGTGGAAGATAAGGACAGAATGGTGAAGGGATGAGTCCTCTCATCGGGTCTGTGAGTTTTAGCACAGAATGATACTTGTTTAGGCAATGTTACGCCAGCGTAGTCGGGCAGGAAACAGACTCTTTCTGTGGCAAAGACGGCTTGTACTTTGCTACAGCAGAGACAGGCTGCCAGTGCCCCGAGGAATATTGTTTGTCTTGTGAGGTGGCTGAGTCTAGCCGAGTGTTATGTTGCAAGAGGATCGTTCTTCGGTGGATCGATCCCAAGCGGACCGTCGAGGTATAGTGTCCAACTGCAGAGTACCTTTAGAAATGTCACACGCCGCCTTGGACATGACCAAGAGCGCACCCCACACACCAGAGGTTGTGAAGGGGCTCAAGGAACAAAGTGAGGAATGGTGGATCGATGGACGGTGGATCGAGTATAGGATTGTTGGAAAGCGGATCATAGCCAAGGGATCGTCATCCAGTGGATCGAACCCAAGCGGATCGTCGCATAGTCAATCCATATACAGTCCAAGTAAAGCTGGCACGAGCCGCCCTGGATTGTAACCAAGAGCACGCCCCAAACATATGTGAGGGGGCCCAAGGGACGGAGTGGGGAACGGCAGCTCGGGGATCGTGGGATCGGAGGAAGTGAAAAGGATGGATTAAGGACGAGATCTTGCAACCTGTACAGAGGTTCGTGGTACCAGCCGTCTGGAAGACGGCATGTAAGGCAGAATGGTACACTAGGATGGTGGAGCCTTTGAGCCCGCTTTGAACAGAGTCGTGAAAAAGCGGAGGTGGTCTTGCATAGGGGGGTGGATTGGTTCACTCGTTCCGAGACACACCAATGAATCCATCATTTCCAGTGACTGTCGTAAATCTTGTTGGTAGAGGATCGGACGGCTCGTGATGCGATGCGAGTGGCCTTGTTCTCAAGAATGCCACGTGCTCGGAGGAGCTAAATGATAGCAGCCACCCGAGAAGTCACAGTGCTTGGTGGTTCGGGTGGAGGATCGATCCTTCGCGTTGGGACACAAGGTCCGGACGGCTCGGTAGCTGGTGAGGACAGTCGACGAGGAGGGTGTAGTAGTGGAAACCTGGTTGCGACCGTCCAATTTGGAGGAAGAGGAAGGCTTATAAAGAAAACAATCGGGGACGACCCCTTCGAATGTTGTTAGTGGAACCTCGGAAGGATCAGGATCTCCTTCGAACGGTGGGTCAGGTTGATCTGAGAGGGACGAGTCTGGCGAGTAACAGAAGCAGAGTCCTTGACCGCAGGAGTAACCTGAGCGGACAGGATGGGACGAGGCGGATCATTCAGGGCGGCAGAAGGACCAGCATCCTCGAGAGAAGGCTTGTGGTGCTTAAGGATGGAGGTAAGCCAGGCCGTTGTGTAATCAGAAACTGGAGCCTTACGTTTAAAGGTTTTGGAGTGAGGAGCCCATGAGGGTATGTACTGGAGACGGAGTGAGTGGTTCACTGGGCCGCCGAGCCGTGGCATGTCCAGTTACCGAAGGACGGGATGAATGCGACGACAAATCCAGAGGAGTAAGTTGCAGTCCTGCAGAGGATACCAACTTGGCAGTCGAACGTAGGCCCCGCACTGGTGGAGGTTGACTGCAAGGGATCGGGGACGTAGCTGCAGTGTCACAAGGTATTGGGACAGCTCAGAAAAGAAGAGGATTGTGCGGCGGACGAGGCTGCTCCAAAGAACCCTGGGCCGCAGTAAGTTCAAGAAATTCAACACTATCTGCAACCGGTGGGAACGGCGGGAATGCGGAACGAGGAGTGCGGAATGAGGAGCCATCCCCTGGCATCCCTTTAGTGCGAGGCACAAGGACGGCGTTACCGAGGATGGGGTAGGACGCCGCGGATGGCGTAAAGCTGGGAACGAAGCAAACAGCTTGGTGGCGTAGAAAAGAGAAGGTAGGGTGATGAGGAACTTGATGTTGTTGTTCTGAATGGGAGCAAGTGTCCCCCCCCTCCCCCCGAGTAGGGGAACGAGGGGTAACGAGAGGAGTGTGAAAAGCGTCCTGTGAGGAACGCATTCAAGAGCCCAAGGGAACTGTAGACTGATTCGCGCAGGACTGTCTTAGAGTGCTTATGTCCTTTTCCCGGCGGTATAAATGCGGGCGGAACTGGTAGAGGACCAGGAGCAGTAGGATGCGGAGGACTGGAACGGGTCACGGAGAATAATGGGATGGAGATCTCCGTCAGCATGGGGGACGGGTCAGCAGGAGGGACGGGCGGAACTGGCAACAGAACCTGTTGATTGAGACGCGGAAGCGGATTGGCAGGCAAAGTTGGAGGATCGTTGTTGCTTAGGAATCGAAGCTTTAGTAGTAAGAAGTATAGTGGACTGACCCAGTAGTGGAGGTTGGGGCGGAATTTGATCACGTAAACCAAAGCTAAACCAGTGGCAAGACCTCGGTTCTTGGAAACATGATCGGAGGTGGAGGAAGGTTTGTATAAAAAAACAATCTGAGACGATCCTGTCTACTGTTTTTAGTAGATCAGGCAAAGGAATTTCTGACGGATCAGGGTCCCCTTGAAACGGAGGGTCAGGCTGATCCGAAAGAGATGGATCAGGAGAATAATAAGAGTCTAGATCCTCGTCTGCAGGGAGGACCGGAGGAAGAGCGGATGGTGTGGGACGTGGATCGTCAGGAGCAGTAGAAGGAACGGCTTCTTCCAAGGAGAGCTTGTGACACTTAGGAATGGAGGCAAGCCAGGCCGAAGTGTAGTTAGAGACAGGAGCTTTGCGCTTGAAAGCCTGGAGCGAGGAATCCATGAGAGTGTGGACCTGAGATGGGGTAAGAGGATCGTCGGTCCGCTGGGTTGGGAATCGATCAGTAACAGAGGGACGAGATGAGTGCGAGGAAAGGTCCAATGGAGTAAGATGCGGACCGACGGACGATGCCAGTTTGGTAGCAACCTTCCGGGCTTTAAGTTGAAGCTTGAGGCAAGCAGAGCGTTCTTTGGTTCGTCTGCCAGGGATCGTAGGTCCCGAGTTGGCGAAGGTTGACTGCAGGGGATCGGGGACGTGGCTGCAGTATCACAAGGTAACGGAGCAGATGGCTCTGAAAGAAAAGGATCGGGTAGCAGACGAGGCTGTTCTAAAGAATCCTGGTCCGTAGTGAGTTCAAGAATTTCCACATAATCCGTAACGGGTGGGGCCGGAGGAGATGCAGACCGACCGTGCGGGATGAGGGGCCTTCCCTTGGCGTTCCCTTAGCATGAGGACCGAGGATAGGCAACGATAGCGGACGGAGGATAGGATCGGGCGCAGCGGATCGAAGAGTAACGCCTGTGAAAATAGAAGCATTCTAGTTCGAGGAGAGGATGGATCGGACCTCTGTCTATCCACTTCTAAGGGAGGAGCAGAGGAAACCGGGAGCGAAGCTTCAACTGGGAGATGCAGAGGTAGGAGAGGATAGTGAAAGCAGCTGGTCCGAAGGACCGGTGGATCCGTGAAGAGGATGGAGTAAGGATCTATGATTGTAGCAGTGACAAGGTGCGTTTCTAAAGGGTGCAAGTGCCCCCCCCCCTCCAGACTGAGGTCTAGTAGGGGAACGAAGCAAAAAAACGTAGGTTGAGGACGGACATGAAGATGGGATTAGTTGAGGAGCCGTGTATAGCACAGCTGCATAGGACGAAGGTTGAGGAAAGACGAGCGGACTGCATCATCAGAATAAAAATCAGAAAAAAGGGCTGCGCAGTAGGATGCGCAGATGGTAACGGCGCGGAGGGATATCATACCCTTTTAAGTAAACAACAGCATCTTAATGCTGGAGGGATGGAAGGCGCAAGCCGACAGTGAGCGGTGGAACAGCCCCATCCAAAAGGGCTGCGCAGAAGCAATGCGCAGTGGGGAGCCGCGGTCTGAGGAACGTCGTCCATCCGAACCAGACTGTGCACCGCCCAAACGCAACAAAGACATGAGCCGCCCTGGGCATGAACCAAGGGGAACGGCAGCATCGAGGGAAGGAGGGAGTGAGAAGCAGCGGACCAGCCAGAAGAAGAGCGGGATCGAGCGATTCACGATCGGCAGAAATCTTGAAAACTTCAACCAAACCCGTAGGGGACGGGTCCGCTGAAGCTGGCACAGCGGATCAAAGAGCAGGGAGGACGGAGCCATCCCTAGGAGCGTCCCCCATCCGCAGGAGGACTAAGAAGTCGAGGAGCAATGTGAACAGCGCGACGTATAGAGAAGAAAAGGTGAGCTTACTGCTCTGCTTCGGCTTTTATACGAGGTAGCGAACCGGAAGGAAATCTTCGATTTAATTTCTCTAGATTGAACAGCATTTTGAGAAGGAGGTAATGGAGGTAATTTTATAAAAAGGTAATGGATATTTCCAAGGCAACTAGAAATGCAATTTTCTGTAAAACATGGTAAATGTTACTCAAGTGACCCATATTTTTAAATCCGACGTACATATACATTACCTATTTTCATTATGAGTCCCCCCCCCATTTGGAGCTCTTAATCCCTAGCTTAAAATATGGCTTCCCTGCCGTGCTCGTAACCTCCCTCTACTAAGCATGTGTGAGCGCAGGCCCACATATATGAAGCTGGCGCAGCGATCCGAACTTCATCTGTCTTCCTAGGGTGACTGCTGCGTGTGGTTGCTCTTAAGCTCTCCCATCTTCTGGCCATCTCTACACCTACGGAACCGTCTCTACACGGTCCGAAGACCATTGGTCGGGCTTTGACTCGATCCTTCCTAGCACCATTTCTCAGTTTTGCCTGTCCGTCCTTTTTTTTTTTTCGTTGTTGGCTTATTTCCAATTTTCCTTAACACGGACGACGGCGGAACGAAACTGGGACTTGCATTCAGCCCGCCTTCCTTCTTGACGACACGGCTGCTTTTGTCCGCTATACGTACGTCGGTTCCCTACGAGGAAATTTGGTGAGGCCCTGGCCCAGCCACTGTTGATCCAACTTCCTGGTTCCGCTTTCCACAGGACGTCGATAAACCGGAACCAGGACTCAACGCTCGGTCCACTGCCTTGTCGTGAACCGCGCCTGCTGTCCGCCCACTTTCTTGAGGATGTGATTGTTACGACAATTGTAGGAACATCGATTCCGGACAGGAACCTTCACTTGATTTCGGGCCTAGTCCCCCTTTGGGCGCCCTACTGTCCACCTCCACTACTGATGATGTTACCACTTCCGTCAGCTGTAAGTACCTCAATCTCTGAAGAGGAGCTCCGATGGGTTTGGCCTGATTCACTTTGACCTGAAATTTCAGTCCCATCTGTGCGTGGGCACCGAGGGCAGGGTTTGGGCCGAAACATCCACCCAAGGACCCAGAGTCTGTAGTGAACCCTGGTCCGCTTCCGCCTGTGTTTTTGGGGATGTTGCTACTGTTTGCCAGTCATCTCGCTTTTACGGCAATTCCCCATGCGCCTGATGCCAGGGGATCGGGAACCGGACATCTTCACCCGGACTCGACCCTTTCGTGCTACATTCTACCAGGATTTCATGTACGTTCCGCGACGATTGACATCATCTGAAGCAACGTTCTGTTCCGACATCCGAGCATCGATCCGTCTTCCACCTTCCATACAGGTGCAACGGTTTGGGGTCCGGGTCCTGGCCGGTGACCGGGCCCAGTACCCTTTTCACGATTCCGTTTTTGGTTCGGGTCTCCTGTCTTCTGTCACCGTAAGCTGTCCACCTACCTCCTTAGCAACACTGCTGTTTCGAGCAACACTGCTGTATCCAGCGTTGCCACCCTCTGAGCATTAGGACTGCGCAGCCTCTTCAAACTAGTCATCGGCCGTCATTTCGTCATTCCTTTCGAGGCCTCGACCACGGCGGACGTGCTGTATACTGCTCCCGCGATTATATTGTCATCGTTCTGTTCCCCGAAACCAGTGGTCCTTGTCCGCATCCCCTTCTGTCTTCAGTCAGTTAATTGATACATCTGTCTACCTGATTCCTGTTTCCTGCCCCGCGGACGGTCCCCTTGGGTCTCGGTCAACGGTTCCTTGTGATGCTTGGGACAGTCCAGGGAACCGCAGCTACATAATGAAGTTCTTGCATTCGTTGGCACCTCCTGCCTCCCGTCAATTGTTCACAAGGACGTGGCTGTTGCTTCTTGGAGCCTACATTCGGTCTGTGAACCGACGTAGGTTCGGCTTCGGTCCGC
>JAHWFP010171547.1:0-45732 GCA_023313725.1 Lithobius niger
ATCCAGTGCTGCCAGTGTGCTAACATGATTTGCAAAGTTTTTTTTTTTAAATTAACGTGATTTTTAACAAGTGTTTGTAACAAGCATACTAACAGTGCAATTGGGTGTAAAAAACGTTTTAAAAAAAAAATGTACTGAAACAAAGTTTAAAATAATACTTTTAATGTTTTAACGAATCATACTGAGTAAGAGCCCATAAAAAAGAAAGGGAGATGTAACGTAGCGCACCTCATAACCATGTGATGCGCAGTCCAGTCTCTTAATAAAGGTCAGTCAGTTACGCACTAGCAATGGCGTTGCACGTGTCATCATTACAGGGTGGAAATAAATGCATTTATTATGGCTCTAGCACTGAATTGGTGTTTCCAATAAAACGGAGGTTTAATACCTAACCTAAAGTAGTTTTCTCTAAATTAGAGTTTTTTTCTTGTTGCAAGTAAAGCGGAAATCTAACCAAGTAAATTTCCCGTGCATGTTTTCTTTAAACAATGTGTAGTTTGTCGCTACAACCGTGGCTCCATCTAGGAGCAACTAAACCTAAAATAGTGTATTTATTGAAATTTTAATTTTAAAACTTCAGAATCTACTGGACAAACCTGGAAAGCATCTAGTGATTGTTGCTGCATCAAGGCAGCATTTTCGTTAAACATTTAATTGTTAAACGTTTCGTTTCAGTACAAATTGACTGAAAATTATTTTTACCTGCATTTTTAATTTTGTCATTTTGGTCGGTTGGGAGCTCATCCTTAAGCAACTCCCAGTTAATTCCCGTTTTGGCCTTCACACCTAAATTTTAAGTGCCTATGCTTTACTCTTTTTGTCACTATCAACGTCTCCCTCTGTGGGAGAATATTGACAAAGATTGTAACGACACTAATTAAATGTTCATTAGGGACATTCTTCGGGAGCTGCAATCTGTCCCCGGTTGGCTCTTCTTTAAGTTTTACACGAAATGGTTTTCTTTATAAAAAACCGTCTGTCTCACCTCTGAGTGCGAAAGGTCAACTCTGTCGTTAAAAGGTTGTTAGTTTTTATCCACAAAACTTCCCAGTGTTGTATTGTTATATTTAAGTTATGGGTCTTATCTCAAAATCCTTCAGTGTCAAATTGCATATGTAAACAAGTTGTTTGGTAACCTCAAACCATCCCAGTGGGAGTAGTTTAACAGTAAATAGAGCCGGTCATTTTATGCGTGCCCATAGTATTCGATTTTCCGATCCCTATCGCAGCGGCTAGGTTTATTGAAATGCGGCGGAGGGTTAATTTCGCAGTCATCCCAGAAAAAAAAATGACTAGACTTGAGCAGAGGCAGAATCCGTACGGGACATATTACCAGAGCAGTAGATGGCCTCATTTATTTGTTATAACGAAACAACAAAATTAACCTTGTACTTTACTCAAACTAGTGTGTTTCTTGATAAATGTCTTTTTGCCCCATTTTCAAATACTTGTACGATATTCCTGCAACAAGCAGCGCGGACAGTATTTAGTTAATGGCTGCAAAAAACATTATTTTTCTATGTATAACTTTTAATTTTACTTACAGTTCTCTAAGCCACAAAAACGTTGGTCCCCCAAAAATACAAAACGGCAAAGTCAACATTTATGTAAACAGTGTATTTTATTTCATGTCAAATTTTTTTGCTTATTTTTGGCGGTCTTGTGGTCATTGCATATCTTGTGTGCACCAACCTTTACATTATAGCTTTTATTCCGAGTTCTCAGGAACCCCGAATAAAATCCTGCGTCCGGGGGCGTGTAAACGAGCGTCACCGAAAAACGCCTGTTTTCCGGAAAATTTGAAAAATTTTTTTCTTGGAGCACACAAATGCCTCGCCGAGGCATATCCAGCCGTTTTTTAAATAATAAACCAAATCGATCCAAATTTTTACCATCGATAGCCTGCCCAAATACAAGCCTCTTGAGGAAGCCCAAATTTGAACTTTCCACCAGGAAGATTATCAAATCTACATTTGAAGATCGAACAAAACCACCAGCAGCGCTACTTCATCATGGCCGCCATTGTTATAACTTGTATTTGTATATTTTGATTTTATCACTCTTCTTTTCGGGTATAAAGCCCCAAACTCTAGCTTAGTTGAATTTTAGGAGAAAGGTACTGAACCATGTAACCATGTACTGACAACCATTTTTGCAGTGTGATATTTTTTATTGTGTTTGAACGATCGCAACTACTATGAAAAATTTCCACTTAGATCAAAACGTTGCCCTTTAACTTTAAGGTTAAAAACCTCCAATTTAACTTCATGCGTTTTAGCATACAACTAAGCTCTAGACTATTTATTCATTTATTTAGCCTTTTATAATAATCTTTTGCCCCCAGAAACGCTGCCATTAGTCCAAGTAATTAGACATCGGCATTCTACCGGACACAAATTTTCAGTGTATATATGTATGTTTTAGTTCTCCTCTCAGCCCGACTGGTCCCAACCAAACACTGCTACTGGCTTGTACTACTATTAAAACCAAAAGAATTCTTTAAAAGATCTGTTTCCAAACAATTCCGTAAGTCAAACTGTGCAAAAACTTCAAATCCCCCTTTTTTTGCCCCCCTCCCCAGCCAAAACTAGTTCATTGCATATCTGGTGTATAACACTGCAGTTTTCAGTTAAAGCTTGTTTAATTTAATAGTAATGCTTTCTGCATTACCCAAAGCCAAGTATCAAGCTTTAACAAGAGCCTATTCACGTTACAAACATGTAAATATTCAATCCGTAGCCAATAATTCAAAGTAAAGGCCTAGTTCCCAATGTTCAATTGAGTAAAACTCAAAACAGGCCTGTCTTTTCCGTTTACATGTCCCTACTCCTTCAAACGGCTCTGCACCCAGTCCCTTTGTTCAACCGACTTCTCCTCCCACTTTCCATTGTTCTCGAGGCCCTCGGCCAATCAGACCCCCGCAGCTATCCTCGGCGTCCGCGCCTACTTCCGGTAGTGTGTATAAAACCCCAGCCCCAGAATGCATAGTTAGAACAGCTCACAGATCTCAAGCTAGAGAAGGGTCACGCCAGTCGGGAGTGGAGACGCCATGTCCGTAGGATGCCATGCCGGGCAAAATGGCAGTGGTTCGTATGTTTGTTGTTAGCTTTTGAAAATTTAATTTAGGACCCCCCCCAAGTCTAAATTTTAGTTTAAAAACGTAACTTAAACTCTCTCTAGCTAGGGAATATTATGGTGGTGACGCCTGTAGCGGAATCTTAGGTTTCTCACCCCATAACGTCAGAGTGGTACTCTTTCTAAAAACCACCTTCTTTCTTATTTGTTTTAAACATTAATTCAAATAACTGACGGTTTGATCTTTGTGTGGGATTCATTGGTTATTCACTCCAGACGGACTTTATAAGTAGCCGAGGCTTTTATAATTTGAGGAGTTGACTTGTACACAGCAACTCTGGGAGGTTTAAGGCTCTGTTTTATCACTTAGAAACATAACTGTGAAACGGTTGATCTTTCATGCGTGTTTGAAATATACTGTTTGATAGATTGTAACCAGCCGAGGCTGTTCAATCTTGCGGACGTCTCTGCGGAGCGTTCAGTATTGCTTTTTCTATTCGAAAAATTAATTGATTGTTTTATTCTGAAACACAAACGTCGTTTTAGTCAAAACTTGTGAAACCGAATTACATGTTGTAAATTCAAACTTTGTGCTTTTAAATACTTTATTTCAAAAGCTTTCGTGCAAACTAAATGTAAAGTGTTCTTTTCATTCCCTGTTGTTAAAATAAAACCAGGAGTTTTAAACTTCAGTTCGTTTGCTAATTGATTAACTGTTTAAGTGTAAATAAATATGTAAACCATTTTTAGTTTAGCTCTTTGTAAACGGTTAAATTTCCATCGCTGGTGGTAGTGAAATACCAGCAGTATTAAGGTTAGGCCCCTTCAATTTAGGACCCTGCGCTCCATCCCCCATGCTGGGACAGTAGCCCTTGCTGTGCTTATGCCATAAAAGTCGCAATAATCACCGCAACACCTTAAGCGGAATCTCCGTGTCAAACCAGGAAACCGGAGGCGCTACAAGCACCTGAGCCGTCGTAGCGTCCGCCGTTACAGTCCCCTTTCATAGGGACCTATCCTTCACTACGGCTTCGTCCTAGGACGCTAAGGTATAGACAAAGGACATCTACCAGGACTATGTCCTCATCCCCTTCTTCATCAGTTCACGGCTTGTCGCCTCCCCAAACATTACATTCCCCTGAATTTTACGATTATACACACGTAAAAGGAAGGGGGGGGGGGGTAGGACACAACTGCACAACTATCCTGATATTACCTCCACCTCTTCGACCAACACTTTGGTCCTGCCTACAGCACTACACCCACTGACTGCGCAGTGCTGCCATATCTCACCGCCAGGCGCCTCTACAGTCACTTACCTCGCGATTCATAACGCTGCGCGCCTAACGTGTCCTGTTCATCGTTCACCATGTCCGCCTCTTCTTCATCTGAAGATCTTGTTACCCGAAGTTACACCAACCAAAGAAGAGAATGTGTCCTCATCTAAGGCATGTAATTGCCTAGGTTTTTCAGAAAATACGACGACGTATCACTTCGATCCTCACCCTCGTCCTCACTTCATCCTCACTTCATCCTCATTGCGTGTGACGGACAGGAACGTAACTGCCATATTTGCGTCTTCGTTTCGCCAAATTGATGGACTATCAATCGACGAAAGCAACATCAATCGAGACAGCGGATGCTACGCGGAGCTAAGCAGTGAGAAGAATTACGAGCTCTGAAGCAAGCCTAAGTATAACTCCAAGTCAAAAAAAATCCTCTTTTTCAGGTCCGTTGGTCCTCAGGACCAGCAGGCTTCATCATCCCGTAGGACGCGTACTACTCATCTTTGACCTTAGGATGATCCCCACTAGGATGCTCTCAGCTTCCAGGGATCTCCCGGCGGAAGCTTCGCTCCCGGCCACCTTCATCCCGGCTTCAGAGGCAGCTGAGCGAAGGACCGATCCATCGTCTCTTCAAGGATCCAGCCGCTATCTTCCCGGCATTGCTGTCCTCCTTTCCGTCTGAAGCAACTAGAGGTACTTTTCGCAAGGGCCGATCCAGTACAGACCACATCCCCTATATTTCGCAAGCAACCTCCTCCAGGACGACCATCCGCTTTCTACCTGCCCTATGTACACAGAGACTCTCCTCCGTGCTGTCTATGATACATGCTCCCATGACCTCGAACTTATACACCGTCATTGTCATTCCCTTCGTGTGAATTATGCTCTGCTCCGTGCACGCAATGCCTGGGTTTCGTCAATTCCTGCATCTCCACCTTGGTGGGCCTACTACTGTGCCCGTTCCCACATTCAGCATCTAAGACTTGCTTTATCTTCTGCCACAATCCGTTCACCGCTTCGTCCTCATCCTGTGGACATACCTTCATCACCGTCCCTAGCTGCGCTTTACCAAGAAGCTCTTTCACCGTTACCGTCCCTGCCCTTCTGGCCTTCAATTGTTGTAAGCATCCTCCGGACGCACAAGACAATATCTTGTTGTAACCTTTCTTTCTAGTTAAACGCGGATGCGCAGTTGGCTCCGCTATTGTACTGTGTTTCAAACACAAAAACTGCAAGTTCGACAGATGGCAACCCAAGCATGACAACGAACAGCTTGGCGACCGCCCCTCTTGCATCTCATGCGTTTTGCACAGTCTTCACGTCCATGCATCCTCAACTTCGTGAAACCTGGTCTTCATCGCTTTCAGCAGTATGTTTCAGCCGCGCACACTACAAACAAGTACACACCCGTTCCCGTATGTCCACCTCACCAATCTCTCCATCCGCTTCCTGGTTACCACTTCAAACTCCTTCATTCAAGGCCACAGGCGTAGCACTAGCTTTCCGTGTCCTTCCCTAAACGACATTCCCGTTTGTCTCTTGCTCCTCAACACAACGATCTTCGACATGGATTCCGCTTCATCCGCTTCCCATGTGGGGACGATACAATCGCGATCCTCGCCTCCCTGTTAGGACCTAATCTTCACAATTTTAGCTTAATGAAACCAAACCTTCACACTTTCACAAAGTGTCTAGCATTCAACAACTAGCATCTCTTTTTCCTCGGGAAAATCATTCTTTTCGATCCTCGTCATACACCAACTAGCCGCCGCCTTCTTGATTCAACTTCGAAACTGTGTTCCACATTTCCATTTTGCCACGGTCCTTCCTGCGGACGGTGTCCGCTCCTCGCATCCGCTACGAATTCGCCGCGTCATGCGCTCGCCATACACATTCTCACTTTCTACGATTCGTCATCCGTACGGTATCACTCTTCACGTCTTCTGATCATAAGGACACTCATAATCCTCCTGCCCACTTCACACACTTTCCAGAGCCCGTCCTACAGACGGTGTCCGCTCCTCAAGTTTACTAAAGAACTTATGACGACACGCGCCATCCGCCTATCCACTTCACACTTGGGAACACCATCATACCCAACAAGGTCGGCAATTTCGGAATTTTATCTGATTTCCTATCTTGTACCCCACGGTGTTAAGACCCCTGCTTGCTGTTTCTTCTTCTTCTTCTGTTAACCTTTATTAAATTATAACGTTTTTCTGCACTGCCTGACCTCACTTAGGATGTAACCTTTTCCGAAACAGCGGATCGCTCCTCAGTCCGCAAATAGTTTTGGCTCTTAGTGAAATTGGTCTAGGACTTGTCTTCGCCAGGGACTAGTTCCCGGGATGCCGGCTTGTACGCGAGGGAACAGTGAACCTAGCCCTCCTCCGGGCTATAAAGTCCGCTATAAAAAACAGGTAATGTTTATTTTCGTCGGCTATAAAAAGACTAAAATTGCTGGGCCTGCACCTGCTTAATCTTAGTTTTTATTGCTTAACCGAAAATATACATTACCTTAACTCCCACCCAGGCCTCCCCTCCATTGTCTAGTTTCTGGGTGAGGAGAAATAAGGCCATCAGATGGCTGCGCCGAGTATATATAGGCAGCCCATCCCTGCGCATGTGTAGTAGTACAAGCCTGGCTGGGAAGCCAACTTTCAAACTTCTAGGGGAATAATAACTCAAAAGGAGGGAATCGCTATAAAAAACAAGTAAGTTTTGTTGCCTAACCGAAAACATACGTTACCCTCACCCGCTCGGCCTCCCCTCTCCGTCGCCAAGGTAGACCCTCAGTGCAAGAATGATAAAGCCAGCTCGATTTGGGTGCTTTATATAGAGTTACGCGCGCATTCGCGGAAGGGAGCTACGTGCACGGCTGGGAATCCAACTTTTCATTCCTAGGGAGTGAGGCTTCAAAAGGAAGGAACTGCTAATAAGGAAAAATCAGGTAATGAATATTTAAGGTTACGCAAAAAAAAAACAGAAATCAACCAGGCCGTACACTGGTATTTCTATGTTGTTAGGGCAAAGTTCCTCATTTGATGGACAATTTACATATGGCTACCTGTAAGCTCGATGGTGTGCCGACCTTCTGCAGCTGCGATCACAGTGCCAGTTCGAACTTCCGTAGGTATCGTGTCGCACGAGTGACGAGAGTTAAATGGGAAAACAAATAACAGGTTTTCGCGGTGTAAAAAAAAATAAAATTTAAAACAAAGTTCACAGTTTTAAAAATGTGTATATGAAAGCATATTAGACATAACATATTCCTTCAAATTATCCATCATGAAACTTAACCTTGTTGTGTTGTTTCTTTGAGCAGATCCAAAGTCTGGCTGGCAGACGTCACATAAAGGCTCAGCTAGCATGTCTGTCCTTGTTTACATTTCAAGTCCGAGCATGTGCAGAGCGATTTTAACTCGTATAAAACAGTTGGTGGTGCTGCCTGTCTCCTAACAGTATCTGGAGCATGAGCTTCAGTGGCAGCTGTGTAAATCATCCATCTCAAAAGATTAGTTAGTCCTAGGTTATATCGAGAGTATACTGTAGTTAAACATTGGTATGAATGATGGTACGTGGAAAGCTAAAGGTTGCAAAAGCTCTAACAAATCGGATGGGGTGAAGGGGAGCGAAAAAACCGTAAATGACCGAACCGACGGAAGATAGACAGATATTACAATAACAAAAGTGCTTTAACAGAACACTTGCATCACTGTTACTTAAATCAATTGGTATTATTGGTAATTTTTGCAGAAACTAGAAAAAGGCGAAGATTTGGATGACGTATTTCTTGTTGCCAAGCTCTTGAAGAAAATGCCAAAAAACTATGCTGATTGTTTAAGGATAGCCAGGCTTAAATTTGAAAAATATTTCAATCACAGAGCCCAACAATTGCTACATTCAATTCCTCTTTCTACCAAGTTAAGAGATGGAAGTAAGTTTATATAAGGTGTTTATTAAGGATGCCGTGTTTTTTTTTAGCTAATCTTGCAAATAAATTTAATTTTAAAAGTCACTTCTTTGTACCAATTAAGTAGTTCATAAACTAGATATTATGTGCTTCTTGGTAATTTAGCACATATATTTTGCAAAGTCCTGTGTCAATTATCATACTTTGGAGAATTTCTGAAATCAGATTTTCTCCATCGCAGAATCCTCCTCACTGTGTTACAAGATTGGGGATCCTTCCCTATGCCTACAGCGCGTTTTTACCTCATTAATGAAGTCACGTATGCAACATATTGCGTCACTTCCGTCTCTATCCCACTTCCCCCTACCCTGCTCGCGTCCACCCACTCTTTTGCTTGCCGCTGGTGCGTGCAGTCAGAAATTCTGGAGCTACGATTGTTGAATTACTAATGGGAATTCATCTCGGACGATCGTTTTCACAGTTGAACTGGAATGCGCCATCTTTCCAGGAAGCAGCGTGGCCCCGAGGCTACGCGGTTGGTGGCGAGTATTTTCTATCGAGACTGGTTCGAGAGTATTAAGATGGCGGCCGGCATGGTGTTGGCGGATTTGCGAGGACGAACCATGTGGCGGCTTGTTAAGCCGGCCAAGTACGCCCGCACGTGGATATAATTGCTTGTGAACGTGGCGGCAGTGGTTTAGTACGGATTGTCAGGTTCGTAGTGTTTATTTTTGGTTTGTGTAGCCGAATTTGGAGAGTAACGATAGTGAAAGAGACGTGAGTTTGGGAGTTCAGATGTGAAACCCATTGTCGGAGTCGGTAAATGACCGAACCGACGGAATCCGCAAGTGGCGGACTGTGGATAACAGTAGTTGTTGATGGTGGAAAAGCGTGCGTTTGGCTTGGTTTTAAATTTTTTTTTTTTAGGGTGATGCGGTACGCGGTGGCGTGCATTGGCATCAGCCCTACCGAGCGTGCGTAGGTGATTTTGTTGTGTGGGCGGTTGGATTGTTTGTAAACAAAAAGCTGGAACGGGGCTTAGAATTGATGAGCACATGGCATGCTGGAAGTTTGAGGGGCCGTCATGCAGAGTGGGCGGCCATTGGGGCGTTGCCGGCGGTGTTGGAAATTGTAGACGGAGCTGGTCTAGAGTTGGGAAATGCGCCACTGCTGAGGGCAGTTTCGGCGAGACCGCCGTTATTTGACGATGCGAACGATATTGCCCCAAAATTGAGCGAGATGTTAGCTCGAGGTGTAATTGAAGGGGTGAAAAACGGGAGTGTAGGATTTGTTTTCTGGGGTTTTCAAAGTCAAAGCCAGACCGGCGATCAGGATAATTTTAAATCGGAAAGGCTAGAATGAGTTTGTAGTGGTGTGAAGGTGCTGCTTGGATACACTACCGAGGGTAGTAAAGCATTTACAGCCAGGGTGGTGGATGGCAACCATCAATCTGTCTCAAGCTTATTGTGCAGTGGCGATAAAGGACGCACTACGATTGTTAATGTTTTCCTAGCAGGGTTGTCTGTACCGCTTTCGTGTCATGCCGTTTGGTTTGGCTTCGGCTCCGGGTACTTTATGAAATTTATGTCAGTGGTGAGGCGCTTCTAGCCCCGGGCCCGTGTTTTGGTTTTCGTTTACTTGGATGATTTTGCAGTGATAGGCCCGTCCGCAGCAGGTGTGCGGCATGATGTGCGGGGAGCATTGGAAACCATGCGGAAGTTAGGTTTGTTTGTGGATTACGGTAAATGTGTTCTGGTACCGTCGCAGGATTTAGAATTTTTGGGTGTGATGTTGGGTCTAAAGTCGGGCCGTTTTGTGCTGCCACCTGAAAACAGGCTCGTGTGGTACGATTGATTACGGTACTGCAACGGAACCCGGTCACGGTGGTTACAGAGCTGCAGAGGTGGTTGGGCCTGGCGGAATGTTTGTTGTGTGCTGTGGAGGTCGGCAAGTTGCACACACGTTGGTGTTAACACGACCGGGTGACCTGGTGTCGTGTGGGGTGCACGGAGGAGGCCTCTCGCAAGGGTCTTGCTAGGATGTGCACTGGTGGGCGAAGGCTCTGAGTCGCCTGGTGGTGGCAAAATCCTGGGTCTCTGTGGAGGCTGCAGTAGTGGTGGCAACGGACGCTTCGGACATGGGCTGGGGAGCGGCCACAGGGGATTCACAGGCGCAGGGAAGGTGGCACCCATGGAGGCTGTCGTGCATATAAATGCGATTGGATTATTGGCTATGCTGAATGCGCTAGACGTTATGGAGACCTGATCAGGGGACGGGTCATACGAATCCTTTCGGGTAACGTGGTGGCCGTGTCGTATGTGAATCATCATGGGGGGGACGAAGTCCTAGATGCTTAATGCCATGGTCCGTAGCCTTGAGTAGCATGGCGGTCAGTTGGATTGTGTGGTACTGGCGGCATTTGTGCCGGGGAAGTTGAATGTGACAGCGGATGGTCTGTCTTAAGAATTCTGGGACAGATCTGAATTCCGATTGTGTACTGCGGCTTTCCGGAAGATTTGTAGGCGGTTTGGGATGCCAGACGTGGACGTGTTCGCGTCGGGGGCGACGGCCCAATTGCAGCGATTTGGGTCGTGGGGACGCTGCCCAGGGGCAGAGTTTGTGGATGCGTTTAGCGTGAACTGGGGCCCTGTCTTTCCTTACCTTTTCCCCCCCTTGTCCTTTAATTGGACATTGAGTAGACAAGCTCATCGTGGACTATCCCAATCTTGTAACACATCGAGTGTCATGGGGCAGTACTGGTGACACCGGAATGGTTCGTCCGGCAGTTGGCCTGCGTCAGGGAGGGACCGTTTCCCTTGCGGAGCGCAGGGGCCCTCCTCTGGGACCCTTACTTGGACGCCGAGGTGGCGGATAAGTGGGGTCCATGGGTGGTCTTGGGTGTAGGTACTGGATGATTACCAAGTGGGACCAAGGTCACCACAGCCATCTTCGGAGCGATTCCGAGGTGTGCACTGCTTCTTAATCGATCCCAACCTTGTAACACAGTGAGGAGGATTCTGCGATGGAGAAATGAAGATTCTCCCAGAGAACTTGTTCTCGCCAGGAAAATCTAAGTTCTCCGAGTCGAAGCCGACGAAACTGTGTTACAAAACACGGCCCGCCCGCCTCCCTGCATGGAATCGTGCGTTCGCAGCAAGAAAAGAGTGAGTGGACGCGAGCAGGGCAGGAGGAAGTGGGATAGAGGCGGAAGTGACGCAATATTTTGCATAAATGACTGCATTAATGAGGTAAAAACGCACCGTAGGTATAGGGAAGGATCCCCAATCTTGTAACACAGTTTCGTCGGATTCGACTCAGAGAACTTAGATTCTCCTGGTGAGAACAAGTTCTCTGGGAGAATCTTCATTTTGCTTGCTTTTGAATAAATTTTCAAAAATCATTTCTTACTATCTGCAAAATTACTTACCTTCAGTTCTTATGGTAAATTCGTTAATTTGGCTTTTCCCATGCTCAAAATAAAAATTCTCCCGATTTTTGATTTCAACGCCAGTTGCCAGTTTTCACCGCTAGGCGCGCTGCGCACCATGCCTGCTGCAGCTGCCTGCCTCCCGTGGGGAAAACCCCATTCGCTTTTGAGCACGCGACAGTGAAGGTCGAGTGCACGGCTTGGATTACCTTAAAAATGGAGGACAAAGAAAGTCAAGACGTTGAAAGTGCGCTAATCGAAACAGGAGACGAAGAAGTCGATAATGTCAACGAATTATTGAGAGGAGGAAAGTATCCATCATGCACCTGCCAAAAGACGCCGAAAGACTTGCATCCGCTTTGTAGAAGGTGTCGACAGTGCAATTTTGTCGATAACATTTGTGATATTTGTGCACTGCACTAGGCCGAAACCGTGAAGAAAGTGCTCTACACGTGGAAGCATTCCGACCAGAAGAAGGCACAGCTTAAAAAGAAAGCAGAAAAACACAAGGCAAGCCTGGATGACCGTTTGGCAAGCATGAGCCGGGACCCGGATGCGCTGATTTTCATGAAAGACATGGCGAGCGTAAGTTCGGATACGACGGCAGCTTTCGAAGGGTTCGAAGATAATGAAAAGTCAACTTATCCAGAAGGTTCCTTGGGCTCTATGCTAACGGCAGCTCGGGAGACGGCTCTTTCTGTAGTGGAAACTAACACCAATAAATTGGAATTGAATGTCAGTACGAAGGTGATCGACCACGTGGACCTGAAACTTAGTGAAATGCAGCAGTCGTTTCAAAGCCAATTAGCTGGATTAATGGCCAGTATGAACGTTCTGGTAGCGCAAAGTGCCCAACCTATTCAACCGTCTACTAATGATTGTAACGTAAGCATGGTAACCTTGAACAATGACTTATCTGTGCAATTGGAGGTGACCGATGTTAACGGGAAGCAAAGAACAAAGGGTTCGCCGCGCGGGAACACAAAGGGTTCGCCGGCGATCAGTGGAATGGCGCCAAAACAACAGAAACAAGATTCAGAAAAGCATCCGGCTGCTCAGAAAGACAACCAGCCTAGCAAGACTTCGCCAGGTAATTTGAGTAAGGAAAAAGGAATTGGAAAGCATTCCAAATTAGTGCCACCCCAGTCCGCTCCCGAGAAAAGGGTAGGCGGACAGGGAAGTGAGTCGAAAAGTGGCAAAAATGCCCTACCCGCACCCAAGAAAGGGGTAAGCCGGGAGGGCTAGCGATGCGAACGCTTCGCTGAGAACTGGCGATCGGGCGTTGCGATCGATAAGTGACACGACAGGGGACTGCCAGACGGCTAGTTCGCCGGCGATCCATCACGAACCGCCGAAGAGATCCGGTTCGCTGGCGACAAGCTCGTGCGGAGGCAGCGAACAGTTGGTTCGCAAAGCGAACAGAGAAGCAGGTGGTTCGCTGGTGGGAAAGGAACAGCAACACAGAAGCAGATGCGGTTCGCCAGTTCGCCGGGATGAACAGACACGAGATTCGCCACCCCGGACCACGCATCGCAATCAAGGATTGCAAACGTCACCAGTGAGGGCAGTGGCACCCTTCTCGGAACACCTTGGTGAGGATGCACATTCGGAAGATAAGGAAGAGGATTGTAGTGACGATGGGGTGAGATTAGGATATTTTCCAGAGAGACACGGAGACGACAACGGCGAGGAGTACGACGAACTCGAAGGACAAGAATACGAGGAATACCACACTTACCAAAACAGAAAGAGGGCATGTGAACAGTCCCAAGAAACACCGGCTAAGCTCAGGAGAGTACAGTTTAACGAAGATTCTATCTTTATTGATAATAGATCCTTTGATGAAGAACAACAACACAAGGAAGAGCAATGGAGGAAGGAAATAGCAACGAAACCACGGATTCCCGAGTCAACGGACCACGACGACCCGTTCGAAGAGGGACCGGGGTTGATTAGCTGGAAAGCCTTCGCCGGTTTCACCCTTAAATATCTGAAAGAGACGCCCTTTTGTAAACAGGCGGTACCAGTGGAGGTTAATCCAGAGGACCCACCAATGGAGACCCTAGCTAACGCAGGCAGCACAACGATGGCCCCGTACATTTACCACAGTCAGCAGTGGCATTTCGACAACTTTTAAACAACGAATCTCTGACTAGGAAAGATTGCCAGCCAATTTCGGTCGCTAAGCCTCTCCCGCCACATGACCCGAAATCAGCAAAGATGTTTTTTACGGCAACAGGAAAGGGGGCGCCGCCCAAAAAACGTTATAAAACATTTCCCGAAGCAGAATACTTTACGGAACGGATGGACTTAGAGCTACACTCGACAATCAAAACACCAGCGTTTATCAAAACTCCAATGCAGCTACACGACAACGACGAAGCACTGCTGAGGTGCAGCATAAGGGCCAACTCTCGTGCGGAATTGGCATATTCTGCGTCGGTGGCAGCAATTAAGTCACTGGTTAACGAGCAACCCGAACTGAAGGATAATCAGACGATTAGGGAATGTCTCCACATCATGAAGAGGGCTTCGTCTTTCCAACAAGACAGTCTGAACTGGTCGTCAAGACTACTACTCAACTCAGTGTTTCGTAAGAGAGACGCCTTATTAGAATCGGCTTCCACGATCCCCACGGACGTCGCGGGACATTTAAGGCTCCTCCCGATCCACGGCGCAAAAGAAGTGTTTGACAGGAAATTGCTCACCTTAGCACCAGAACTAAGGGAGAAAACACGACCGATTGGAACGCAAGCACCGTCAATGAGGGGCTTTAGGCCCAGGGCGAGACCAATGATGAGGGCGTTCGCCACATACCCGACTTATACCGCAGGGTTAATGCAACAGGACGGCAGAAGCAAGGGAAACGTCAGGAATGACAAGAAAAACGACATGCAGCCATTTCGTGAAGGAGCCCCTTCCCAAACTAGGGGGAGGGGCGGGTACACCCCAAGAAGCAGAGGTCAAGGTAGAGGAAAAGGTCGTAGACCAGGAACTAGACATTGACATAGCGGAGAAGTTTTCCCCCATTCACCGACAGGTGGGGGGATGACTGTCGAAACACTTGGCCGACTGGGAACAAGTGACTTCAGACCAGTTCATCCTGGAGATATTGAAGAACGGCTACTACCCACCCTTTTCTTCACGACCAGCTCTGGCTTCCAAGCCACCACAGGAAACGAGACAGGAAGTACCTGGACTACAAGAAGAAATCAACAAGCTTTTGGAAAAAGGGGCGTTGGAACTGGCACCTCCGGGCACGAAAGGGTTCTGGAGTCCAGCTCGAGTGATCCCGAAGAAAGGGAGAGGAACGCGCTTAATCTTCAATCTGCGGAAGCTGAACAGCCATTTAAAGAAAGAACACTTCAAAATGGAAACGATTGGAAAGATTCGGGAAGCCTTGCAAGAAGGAGAATACACAGTGTCTGTGGACTTAGAAGATGCGTATCTCCACGTACCACTACATAGGAAGGTGAGACACCTTTTCAGGCTGGTTCACAAAGGCATTTCTTATCAATTTTTGACTCTGCCATTCGGACTGTCAACGGCACCGCAGGTGTTTACAAGGGTCTTGAAGCCAATTCTAGGGGTGCTCCATTGCGAAGGAGTGAGAGCGCATGCCTACCTAGACGATTGGCTGATACGATGCTCGTCACCAACCGTTCTACTCTCTCAACTGGACAGAAGCCTAAGGTTGTTCCAACGGCTAGGGTTAGGCATCAACTTTCTGAAGTCGCGGCTCACTCCCCTTCAGAAATTCACGTTCCTGGGAGTGGACTTCGATTTAAGCAAATGCATGATTCGCCCTTCGGCAGAAAGGATCGAAAAAACACTGAAGACCCTGAAACAAGTACAACGGAAGACAGCGATTTCAGCAAGAGATCTGGCGTCTGTAATAGGACTGCTAGACTCGATTACAACACTGGTACCCCGAGGACAGTGGCACGTAAAACCGATACACTGGTTCAGAAAAGAAGAGTGGAACCCACGAACTTCTTGGGCAGACATCATCAAGTTGGACAACATCCCAGACATGAGCTGGTGGAGGAAGAAGGAAAAACTACAATCCCACTAAAGGAACAAGAAGCAGAGATCTTACTGTTCACGGATGCGTCTGCCAAAGGCTGGGGAGCCCACCTAGGGGAATTAACGTTGGCAGGGAATTGGGACGAGACAGAAGCAGGCATGCACATCAACCTACTCGAATTACGGGCAGTTCGACTAGCAGTGGAGACTTGGAGACATTTATTGAAAAACAAGCATGTAGGGATAATGTCGGACAATACAACCACGGTAGCCTACATAAAAAGGGGTGGAGGAACACATTCCAGGACCCTGATGGAAGAAACGACGAGACTCATGGAAGTTTGCTCTCAAGACTATACACCTGATCCGGAGACATATACCGGGTCGTCAAAACGTATGGGCAGACGAGCTATCAAGGATAGACCCGATACCGACAACGGAATGGCGGCTGGACCCACTCATCTGCGCAGCCCTGTTCGAAAAGTGGGGACGGCCGTATGTGGATCTATTCGCAACGAAAACAAACACACAACTACCAAACTGCGTGTCTCCGTTCCCGGACCCGCAAGCATGGGCAACGGATGCTTTGTCAATCTCATGGAAGGGGATGTGCGGCTACGCGTTCCCACCCTTCAGTCTCCTCCAACAGGTACTGAACAAGATTCGAAAGAGTTCCGGGTCATTCATACTCATAGCACCGTTCTGGCCAGCAGCAGCATGGTTCCCGGACCTAATGGAAATGAGAAAAGAAGAACCAGTTTCGCTACCCTTGACAGTAAACTTTCTTACTCAACACAGGGGCGCAACAGTCCACCCTGCCCCAGAAGTGCTACACCTTCAAGGGTGGAAACTCTGAAATCATGCCTGAGAGAAGAGGGGTTTTCTACCGAGGTAGCGGACAGATTGATGCAGTCAGTAAGGAAGTCAACATCCAAGATGTACGAGGGACAATGGAAGAGGTGGTTCGTTTGGGCATCAAACCACGGATGTGACCCCTGCAACCCGTCAGTTATAAACATCTCGCAATTCCTGGAGGAATTGTTTGCGAAGAATCTGTCCCCCACGTCCATCAAAGGGTACAGATCCGCAATCAATTCAGTACTGACGTGCATGGGCAGGAAGAAGGTGGTGTCAAACCCCATCTTAACCAAACTCATAACGGCATTTGAAAAGGCGAGACCGAGAACACGAACCCTGTTTGCCAAATGGAGCTTGCCCTTAGTACTTACCAGCCTGTCGCTACCACCTTTCGAACCTTTGGCATCGGCTTCCCTGAACATGCTAACACTCAAAACAGTGTTTCTTGTAGCACTGTCATCAGCCGCAAGACAGAGTGAGGTGGCGGCCTTCTTGAGGGGAGAAGGACATATAAGGTTCGCAAGGGACTGGTCCTCGGTGTCGCTAATCTTCCCTGCAAATTTTAGGGCAAAAAATTCAAAACCAGACGAGGCACCGTCACCAGTAGTGATTCACGCCATAGGATACGGAAAACAGAGAGGAAGTGACGAAAAGTTGCAGTGCCCAATCCGGGCATTAAAATTTTACCTGGAGAAGACAGCGAAGGTGAAAGAAAAAGAAGACTGGGGAGTAGCAGGAACACCACTCTTTTTGGATATTGACAAAGCGTCAGGGGAATTTGTCAATAAACCAGTGACACCGTTCAAACTGGGTAATTGGATATGCCAGATTATCAAGAGAGCATATGAGACGAGCCCAGACCATGTTGATGTCCCTAAGGAGATAAGGGCACACGAATTGCGAGCCTTGTCAGCTTCATGGGCTTATGGTAAAGGCATACCGTTAGACGAGGTGGTAGCAGCTTGCAAGTGGAAAACCAAGAACACTTTTATTAAGCACTACCTCAGAGACGTAAGCAGAGAGAGTGGAGCAGAAATGGTGGCCCAGAACGTAGTCACTGGTTCGAAGAAGAGCCAGTAGACAACGAACGAGGGCTCAATGGGAGGAAAAGCGGACATTTGACCAGTGCAAATCATGGGAAGATGTCCAAGTGGGTGAGAGACGGTGGACCTAGGTCTAGGAAGAACTAGGACACCGACACACGGAGAGAAGACATGGGCAATAAGGAGACAACACCAAGATCTGGAGGTGAGTGTGCTCGAAATGGTTAGATAAATAAGTATTATCATTGTGTGAAGAGTAAGTTTGTAACTCCCACCACCTAACTGACAAAGTCAGCATAAGAACTGAAGGTAAGTAATTTTGCAGATAGTAAGAAATGAAAATTTTAACTTGTTAAAATTAGTTTTTACTATCATAAAAATTACTTACCTTCAGTTCAACTCGCCCGCCTCCCCGCTGAGGAACAAGAAAGGTTCAAAAGCGAATGGGGTTTTCCCCACGGGAGGCAGGCAGCTGCAGCAGGCATGCTGCGCAGCGCGCCTAGCGGTGAAAACTGACAACTGGCGTTGAAATCAAAAATCGGGAGAATTTTTATTTTGAGCATGGGAAAAGCCAAATTAGCGAATTTAGCATAAGAACTGAGGGTTATTAATTTTTATGATAGTAAAAACTAATTTTAACAAGTTAAAATTTTCATTTTTTTTAAATTCTGTTCAAGCAATCACCAAACCGACGTTAAAACTACCCTATTTTTTGTATGTAAAATAGGGACATTAATACCAATAAAAATTATTTCCAGTATGAAAATAAGTTTTTTTTCTGTATGTCTTCCACAAAATCGAGACTTAAATCGCTGTAAATAATATAAAGGAAAGTTGGAAATAAGCCATCAGCAATAGAAGTTTCTGCTGTTTTGCTTGCTGAAACTGTATTCATTTGTCCTTGTCAAGCCATCAGCAGTGAATTCTCTTTATGCCTTGGACAACTGGCAATACTGTAAATCGTCTATTAAATGCCCATGGGCAGCTAAAATTAATTCAATAAAAAAGTGGAGGAGGCATTAAAAAAACTTATCAAAAGATTTCTGGCCTTAAGGTAGTTTTTGGGGTGGGTGTTTAGACCTAAATCCATCGTGGAAAAGTTGATCATTCACATATGTGATCTGGGTTCAGTCTAGCGTTAACACAATGACGTTATTCTCATTTATTCACAAATTTAGTTTATCAGATCGTCATCCTTCCAATATCTAACCTAATTCAAAGTAAAAATGAATTTCTAACCATCACCAACGTTCAAAACACGCGCAAACTGATAAACTGAATTCGAGAATAAATGAGAAAAAGTTTCACTTTTTCGCTAGACTGAATCTGTACGCACATCAATGATCGATCGCAAAGGCTTAATATTGCCGACTTTTCCATGATTACAAATGCTCGCGTGAATCGTGTTGATTTAAATGTTGATTTCATTAAATTTATGAAGCTTTACGTTAATTTTGCTGCAAAAAGACCAATAGTCGGATAGAACATTGGCCGAACTTTGCACTGAGGTATAACAAAAGTTTTTTTTTGCTGGAAGTTGGCCTTCTATATGCCCGTAGTCAGAATATGGATGATGCCACTTTGGCATCTTTGGCGCATTTTTTTTAATAAAGGTCAAAATCGGTGGCCAAAAGACAGTTTTTTTGCTTTAACTTCTTAACCGTTGATCAGATCAAAAAACACAATTCTAAAACAAAATTAAATTTTCTTCAGGAAAAGTTGTATTCAATTTTGACGTAAAGTTAGCGCTTATGGTCCAAATTTGCCATTTTATGCCAAACTGACGGAAAATAGTACTTTTAGTATTACAGTGATAGCATTCCTGACTATGCACCTTTGCTGTTACCTCTTTAATTACCCTAGATGGACATACTTAGGCTCTTCTGAAAGGTTGTGATGTAATTTTCTGGCACTGCTAATCACAATTGTGCATCTTAAATAGGGACGATCCTACGCCCTTTGACCGGTGTTGTTGTAATGGCGTAGCGACAAAAGAATATGCTGATTTTCGATTTTAAAATGCTCGTATGAGCTATCTAATTACCCTAAAAGCACATACTTTTGCTCTTCTGAAAGGTTGTGATGTATTCTTTACAGCAATGCTAATCACAATTGTGTATGTTAGATAGGGACCGTTCTACGCCCATTGAAAGGTGTTGTCGTAATGTCGTAGCGGCGAAAGAATATGCTGATTTTCGATTTTAAAGTGCTTCTATGAGCTGTCTAATTACCCTAGGTGGACATACTTAGGCTCTTCTGAAAGGTGTTATTGTATTCTTTCAGGCAATGCTAATTACAATTGCACATCTTAAATAGGGACCATCCTACGCCCATTGAAAGGTGTTGTCGTAATTGCGTAGCGGTTAAAGAGTATGGTGATTTTCAATTTCATTTTGCTTCTGTGAGCTATATAATTACTCTAGATGGACATAATTAGGCTCTTCTGAAAGGTTGTGATGTATTCTTTCCATCAATGCTAATCACAATAGTGTATCTTAAACAGGAACTGTCCTATGCTCATTCTAAGGTGTTGTCGTAATTGTGTAACAGCGAAAGAATATGCTGATTTTCCATTTAAAGTGCTCCTATGAGCTATCTAATTACCCTAGATGAACATACTTAGGCTCTTCTGAAAGGTGGTATTGTATTCTTTAATTAATTAATTGGCTGCTATTAATTAAGAAGTTGGTTTCAAATTTCAATATTAACAATTAAACCAACTGAAATCGTGAAACAAGAGCTGCAAGTTTTCATAATTATTACAAGAGATGCATGGCAAAAAGTGGGTAAATTACTATTTTCAACTCAATTTTCATGTGATTTGTATCACTGCAGCCTGAGTAGGTGATTGTTTAGGCTTATTGAGAAGTGGGCCTTTTTTTGTTTTAGCGTGTGAAAAACTCCCGCACTCTGGTATAACCCGCAGGCCCGATTTTTTATGCTTTAAAGGGATAAAACGTTGATTTCGTTAAACGGTTGAAGCTTTTAGTCAATTTCACAATTGACTAAAAAAAAAACCGATTGGGCGGGGGGGGCGTTAATAAAGCTACTACACAATTTCTGACCGTAAGGTATTTTTGGGGATGGGCATTAGCAAAGCCAAGGCGTTTGTTAGGCAATTTACGGTATTGATAAAGGCAATATGGCAATGATCTGGAGATGGACTGGCTCGTTGGTTCGAATCCGCATCATGTCACATGAAACATAAGTTCATAAGGTGGCTTACTGTGCTACGTTGTGAGAATGGTGAGCTGCCCCCAGCTCACCATTTCCCACTCGGCTGGCCTTTCCCAACGCTTTCGCGCTCGCGCGCCACCTGGCGGCACAACACAGTCACTTAGAGGCAGAGCAACGGTCAAAATGGCCGAGTTAACATGTATCGCGTTGGACATGTAAAGGTCATGATTAAGCCATCGAACCCTGGACTCATGCTTTGCTTGGGGAAGGCAAAGGGAAAAGGATCACCCGATCCTTGCAAAGAGTGGGTGCCGCGAACAGAGGATGGAAGATGGAACTGGTAAAGACGTCATCATTGAACTATGAAATCGGCAAAAACCGAGCGGTAAAAAAGGAAGCCATGCGGTCGGCTCAAGGACAATGCTTTGTGTAAAGGTTGGTCGTAGTGTTTTTGGCGGGTCCTAACTTAGCTGGTAGGGGAAGAAAGAAGAATGAGTGAACGTCAAAATTGTTGAACATTTGGGGAAAATCGTTGTCGAAATTACCTTTTGCATTTGTATTGAAATTATCGGCGATCTTTTAAGAGGAGCGGTAAGGATAAGAATGAACTGTGCTGTACGATGTTTTCAGGAAGCTAGAAATTAGGGATTTCCCACGTAAAAGCAGTCAAGTCATGTGGAATCATGATCTATGAACTCCGCATCCGCAAGTCGACATCCGCATTGACGATTGACTTTCATGCAGAATTTTAATAAAATCAGTAAATTTGTGCTTCGTAGCATTAATTTTCAATGCGAAATCCCGCCCTAAGCAACAACGCCATCTAGTGTCAAATTCTCGTAGCGAAAGCATTTCGATGACGTCGCCTACGTGCGCTAACGCATGTCCACCCCGTAGATCAGGTTTCAAGCAAAATCATTGAAAAATGACGCCATTTTGGTTTTTTGGAAATTTGCGATCGGTTCTTAGTCTCTACAAGGAATGAATTCAGGTTTCAAAGTTGCAAGCACCCCCAAATCGATTAATCACTATGTTACCATTAATGGTGAGGTGGTGGAACATTTAGAAGCTCCCGCTAATAGTTCGCAAACGCATTTCGTTACCGATATGAATACCCAGGTAGAGGATTGTTGTTTTAAAATTATTCAAATGTTTCATAGTACTGGCAATGATGTTTTTAGTGGAATACCAAGGTAAACAGCGATCCCCAAATCCATGAACAGTTAACTTTGATGCCGCTAGATGGCAGCGCCAGTCGAGCGATTGCATCGGACAAATCGATCGATATTTCAGAGGCACGCAACGCTGGTAGGGATTTGAATGCTTTAACTATATTATTATTACCTATATTATTATTATTATTAACTGAAGAGTTCAAAGAATTTAGACTAAAGATATGATGACCTTCTACTGATAAATGAACTGAAAGATAAAAATGAGCAATTGTTAGCAGAAATGCAGCGTATGAAACTAGCTATAAGCAATGGAAGTGGCGATAGTAATGGTAACAGTAGCGAAATTTTTAGAGCACCCCAAAACCAGCAAACTTCCTTAGCACCACCTAGTTACGCAAGCGTCGAATTTTTGCCGGATTTGGAATAAATAAATGTGAGTCAAGCCCCAGGTGCAGTTTTTAAAGGTTCCTCGCTAGATTTTAGTCAAAGCAAAAATGTTTTAGCACAGTCTCCTGTACAATTAAGTGTTGCTGAAACCAATGAACAACCTCAGTGGCTAAACGACCTTGCTAATGTCATTGATCATAGGTTGTTTCAGCCAAAGATACTAAATGACAATTCAAATTTATCAGAGTGGATTGCTGACACCACAATGCAATTAACTGGAAGTTCTTTGTCACCAAATGATTTGCACAGCACCATGACATGTTGTATGCAGGGACAATACATGGACTGGGTCTCTGAAAGTCAAACAACAAGACTGGGAAGGCATAAAGACTGCACTGCAGAAGAGATTCCAGAAAAAGTCAACTGATGCACAGAGATTCGCGAGAATTTATAGCATGAAACAGCAGCATCAGGAAGTTCCAGCGCAATTCATTTATAGAATGTTGCACCAGATTAACAAGTTATCATTCAGTTTAGCACCCAAAGAAGTAGCTGATTTGATAATAGGACGGATGCATGAGAGTTTAAGGGTGCACCTCGCAATCTTAAGACTAAAGTCCACAAACGAGTTACTTGAAGTGCTGGATGACCTGCCCAACTATATACGGTTTCCCCGAAAAGCATTCTTACCAATACAGTGACAACAGAATAGTGGGAACAACGACACGAACGCCGTCTTCAAGCACGTCGCAGCTGAACTCACAACAGACCAACCACCAGCAGCAACAGAAACTCGTCGCAGCCGCAACGATTGAACGTCGGTAAGCCGCACCGCCGCGCGCAGTCGCATCAGTACCTCCGCCTCCGCAATTTGACGCGAGTAGCCACCAGCCACTGCACCGCCCGAACGAATCAGTCTCGACCCAAGCTCCCCAGGCTTTTCTCCAGCCTGAGCCACATCTTCATTGCAAACTTCAGTCGCCCAAGACCATTGTAGAGAAAACGAAGCGCCGCAAGCTCAGTCAACCTTTCCGAACGCCAACAGTAGACCAAACAGTCCGAGACTTTGGCACAGACGGGCCACCTGCTACAATTGTGACGGAGTTGACATATCGCCAGGTTCTGCACTGTGCCAACGCCAACAGTAGACCAAACAGTCCGAGACTTTGGCACAGACGGGCCACCTGCTACAATTGTGACGGAGTTGGACATAGCGCCAGGTTCTGCACTATGCCTAACAGACCAAGAAGACAAACACGACAGGACAGCAAACCCTTCACCTGGGTCCTCCGGAAAACATGCCATCGATACATGTCGTCGCCTTCGTCCATGGTTTCTTCGCGGGTTTAGACTCTGGATCATCTGCCAGCCACATCCGAACGGATTGGCTGATGGGAATCTTTCCTGACGCAACAAGGAGAATACGAGCCTACATGGGACCGACGCCTAGCCTCGCCAGCGGCCACACCGGCAGTCAACCCTCGGGGATAATCTGATTCCCATAGTCACATACGGACGTCACATCAACTTGGATTTCACGGTAATGGATGATTTGGCGCTAACTGCATCTTGGGAAACGACTATGCCAGGAAAGTCAAGCTGCATATCGACTATGCGAACCTGATCGGTAATTTCGACGGAGATGTCAGGCATTCGTTTCTGCTCTCGGCTCACGCGGCGAATCCCGGAACACCAGTTCAACACCCCACCTGGTTCATTCAAGTTGAAGATGGTCAACGCAAGTTGAACAACCTTACCGAAGGAGAGTTTGCGTTTCTTGATTGGCTGCTTGACCAAAACAAAGATATCTTTTCAGGAAAGCCAGGGAGGTTGTGAAGGATCCCGAATACTCGATCAACCTTCAAGACAATGCCAAGCCACTTTCACAGAGAGTGTATTCGACATCGCCTGCGCTGAAAAGGAGATACACAAAATGGTAGACGAATTACTTGCATCGGATCGCATCGAACCATTGGACAATGAGTAGGGCTCGCCCTTCTTTCTAAAAAGGAAGAAGAATGGAGGAGGAGGCTTCCGTCCAATTTTGGATTACCGATATTTGAACTCGTGGGTCAAGACAGACAACTACCCCATGCCACGAACTGTAAAGGCAGGCCGCCGAAAAAACTTCGTTTTTCCGATGAACAATTTTTTTTGTCCTTGAGCGCACCAAAACGCAAAAAGACCTCGTTTTCAAACCTCAGCCATTTTCTTAATAATGGACAGAAACGGCCAAACTCTTCAACCCTTAATAGCATACAACAATATCTACCTCTTGGGGAAACCCGAATTTAAAAATTCAATCCAGAAGATTCACAATCGATATTTGAAAAACTCACGAAACCAACAGCAACGCTCATCATTTCCGGCCGCCATTATTATAACTGGATGTACACTTGTATTATATTTTCGCTATTTCTTTTGGGTAAAAAGCCCACATACACTAGCTTAGTTGTGCATTAGGAGGGGCTTCCTGTAAGAATGGCAAGCTGCCCCCAGCTCGCCATTTCCCACCCAGCTGGCCTTTCCCAACGCTTTCAATCTCGCGCGCCACCTGGCGGCACAAGGCAGTCAGTCGAGAGCAGAGCAACGGTCAAAATGGCCGAGTTAACATGTATCCAGTTGAGTTTCAGCAGTAAAAGTCATGATTAGAATCGAACCCTGGACTCGTGCTTTGCTTGGGGAAGGTCGAAAGGAAAGGAATTACCCGACCCTTGCAAAGAGTTGGCACCCGAACAGAGGATGGATGGTAAATATGATGGAAAAGAACTTTGTCAAAACGTACACAGCGGTCGAGTGGTAGAAAAGGAAGCCATGCGGTCGGCTCAAGAACTATGCTTTGTGTAAAGGTTGGTCGTAGTGTTTTTGGTGGGTCCCAACTTAGCTGGTATGGGAAGAAAGAAGAACGAGTGAACGTAAAAATTGTTGAACATTTGGGAAAAATCGTTGTCGAAATTACCTTTTGCATTTATATTGAAGGAATCGGCGATCTTTGGAAGAGGAGCGGTAAGGACAATAATGAACTGTATGCTGCACGATGTTTTCAGAAGCTAATAATTAGGGATTTCCTACGTAAAAGCAGTCAAGTCATGTGGAATCATAATCTATGAACTCTGAAGTCGACATCCGCATGCTTGACAATTGACTTTTATGCAGAATTTTAATGAAAACCGCAAATTTGTGCTTCGCTGCATTAATTTTCAATACGAAATCCCGCCCTAGGCAACAACGCCATCTGGTGTCGAATTCACGTGGCGTAAAGCCCTAACCAGACTTTACTTAATTTCACAAAAGCACTACAGCGCCGTACAGGCTGCGCAGCAAAATTGTTAAGAAAAATATTGTACATGCAAGCAAGAAAAAAAGACAACCAAAAAAAAAATAAATAAATAAAAATTATAAATATATAACAAGATTTTGTACAATAAATAAACATTCAGATTTCATCTGAAAGGAAGTTGACAAACTTGCAATTTCAATATAAACATTCTGGTATAAAAGACTATGGGAATATTAACAGGATACATAATAACCCAATAAATTCTTGATAATATTAACAATATATATATATATATAAGTAAATTTTACTAAGTATGACTGGCTGCTCGCGGCTGCACGCTGATGTAGTATGGTGTAAAAAAGACCTCAATATTTGTCTTTAACGCAACAACAACCATACGATTGTTGCAATGTTGACCTTGTAGGCACATAGTTACTCATGGCTTCGCACAAAATTTTCTTCTGTGTGGAGAGGCCTTAAGCATTTCGATGACGTCGCCTCCGTGCGCTAACGCATGTCCACCCCGTAGCTCGTTATTCACGCAAAATCATTGAAAAACGACGTCATTTTGGTTTTTTGGAAATTTGCGATCGGTTTTTTAGTCTCTACAAGGCATGAATTCAAGTTTCAATGTTGTCAGCACTCCCAAATCAATTATTATGTTACCATTGATGGTGAGGTGGTAAAACACTTAGAAACTCCCGCTAATCGTTCGCAAACTTATTTTGTTGACGTCATGGATTCACAAGTAAACAGCGATCCCCAAAACCAAGAACAGTTACTCTTGGCGCCACTAGATGGCAGCACCAGTCGAGCGATCGCATCCGACAAATCGATCGATATTTCAGAAGCACGCAACGCAAGTAGAGATTTGAATGCTTTAACTGAAGCGAACAAAGAGTTGAAACGTGAAAAGTATGATTGCCTTTTAGAATTGCATGAATTTAAAGACAAATATGAGCAGTTGTCAGCAGAAATGGAGCGTATGAAACTAGCATTTAGTAATGGAAGTGGCAATCGTAATGCTAACAGCAAATTTTTTAGAACCCCCCAGAACCCGCAAACTTCGTTAGCACCACCCAGTTACGCGATGTCGAATTTTTACCGAATTTGAAGCAAATAAATGTGAGTCATGCCTCGGGTGCAATTTTTAAAGGTTCCTCGCCAGATTTTGCCAAAAGCAAAGCTGTTTTAGAACAGTCTCCTGTACAATTCAGTGTTACGGGAACCAATGAACTACCACAGTGGCTAAACAACCTTGCCAACGTCATTGCTCACAAGTCACTCAAGCCACATATACTGAACGACAATTCTGACTTATCGGAGTGGATAGCTATCACTACAATGAAACTAACTGCTAGCTTTGCATTAACTGAGGAGGAAGTAAGGGAGTTAACACGTCAAAAATATGATTACCTCATTGAGGTAAACGAAATGAGAGATGTATATGAACAGTTACTGGCAGAAATGTCACCCTCCGAGAATCATGATACCATCCGGAAAGTACATGACATGATAGGCAGATGTTACCGGTTATCAGCGATAGTGAGACGCATAAAACTGCATAATCACATTGGTAGTGGCGACTGTAAGGCTGACAGCAGCGAAATTTCTTGCACACCCCCGCATACGGGCGCGTAGAATCTTCGGCGTTTTCAAGTGTAGAAGACCAGGCCGAACTGTTACAAACCCAATGGGATCATGTGCGAGAACAATGTGACCTAGTCATTGAACTGGTCGTCGAAGATAAGCAGCTTCGAGATTTCTGGGCCGAAGAGTTTGTCAACTGTCACGATGACATGCCGGAGGAGGAGGAAGAATTTTGAAAATGGTGCAACCTGCCCTCCGTGATCGCGTACACTTCTTTCACGGATCTTTCCAAACTATCCAGGAAACAGCGAGCAGCATTCATGGAAAGCCGTCTGACTCCACGTGCCGCATCCCAACAAGGGAGACAGGCTAAAGAATCAAGACCAAAATGGTCCAAGAAACCCAGAAAGACCAAAAAATCGAAGAAGCGAAAGAAGAAAGCCACGCAAAAGCAGGGGTGCAGAATATGCCAGAACGCTAGAACGAGGTTCGCGGGAAATTTCGGAGAACTGTGGAAATTTGCTGAAAAATAGCTTACCAACACAGTGAAAGGCTGTGGAAACTTAGGAAATCTGTAGGAAATTTTTGTGGGAAATTTTGTGCAGTAAGAATGTTATGCACCCCTGCGCAAAAGCTAACGACAGAGGCAGTGCCCGGAGGGCAACGCATCGACTTTCCGGAAGCAGAAGATGTCGTCACGACGGCCGATGATGAACAGAATCGAATCGATCGTTTCGAACAAGCCTGAAAAAAAGTTGACGACCAAGTTGGAAGACGAAGTCAGGGTACATGCAGCGAACGTGTGGCTTCGTGTGCCCCCGATTACCACTCGACCAAAAGCACAGTGGAACCCCGTTGCAGAGCTTGAACAGAAAATGGAAGCAAACCTTCGGGTACCGGACCATGGCGAGCAAGTCGAGTTCGACGTCCAACTACAACTCACTGGGTGATCGACCGAACGATGCAGATACCAGCAAAGACGCTCAAAGAAGCCAGATGACGGCAACGTTGCACTACAGCTTGCCACCACGTACGGACAAGACAGACTCTCGTCAACAGTTAAAGCTCGCCACCATCGCTGGCTCAAGCAGGTCAGAGAAAGAGTGATGCAGAATTGCGACAGCCGCTCGCAGGAAACTCGGCGACGAGAAGGGACCAAAAAAATGGCAACAGGGAAGTCATGCACGATTCAAGCGAACGTTTTGCGGAGCAGGCTAGCATCACAACCATTTCTCGTACGCACAGATCAACAGCGTTAAAGCCTCAACCGCCCTAACAATGACGGAGTGGCAGAGAAGGGCCCACACCAGATTCAAGGAGACGGTCAAGCTCGTGGTAAGAAGTCACATCGCTTCACGACCAGTGTCAGTGAAAAAGAAGAAGTTTGTCACTCCACCGACGAAGCGCCGACGCGAAGCCAAAACTCAAACTTTATCAAATCGCGATGACCCGAACCTCGGCTCAAGCTTCCGTCAAGAAAACATCAATGGATACGGTTCTGGCGACTCAGACTCAGCAGACGGTGCAGACCACCCCACAGCTCGCACCAGAGGCGGACGACAAACAAGACCACCAGCTCATCTCCAGGATTACGTGCTCCTGTTCAACGAACTGCCATTCTCAGGACTCGAGGAGGAAGACTGGAAGGGCAGCATGAAGAGCCAGTAAGGGAAGATGCTTGCTTCACCAGGATTGAGGCTGGAGGAGGGGAGAAAGGCTGATGAGGATGTCGACATTTGTGGAGAGAGGGGAGCAAAGAGAAACTACTACGGTTTGAACGCAGGTATACCGAGCACAACTTTACGCAGGAGGAGACATGCTTGGGCAATTTTCAAGACAACCACGACATGGGAGGCAAAGGTATTAAGATTTCACGACATGTCGTAACGAGCAGCCCAACTTTTCCGAAAGTCATGACTCCGAATGCGGCGACATCTCACCACCGACGGACATGGCGTCTTGACGACTACGCAAGTTCTCGAAGCATTTCAACGGCAGACTCGTCTACCCGGATTCCCGACTCAAGCATCCAGCATCCTCGCAGACCACCGCGAAAGCAAGATTGTGAAGTGTGATCGCAGTAGAAGAACTAAGCCACACCTTCGGGGCGCACCCACAGCACGTGAGAAGGACTAAGCCGCACCTTAGGGGCGCACCCCACTTCTTAGTGCCATTGTGAACTAAGCCGTACCTTCGGGACGCACTTTTGCCATAAAAAACTAAGTCGTGCCTTCGGGACACAAAATCCTCCGTGTGTGTAGTGCTTCAGCGCCGATCTAGGAAGAAGCGCAGCGAAGAAGAGCGCATTGCATGCATTTAGGTTGCGTAAGTTGCAGGTGCAAAGCTTTAGTGTTTTAGCTGTAAGAAATTTTGTATTTCGCTTTCAATTTTGGAAACCCATGTACCAGTCGATTTTGCGATTTCTGTAGCATTTAGTACCGCAAGTTTTGTAACTAGTGTCATCCTGAGGCGACGAGCGCAACTTTTGTGGAGAGAGGGGAGCGTGTGAGAATGGCAAGCTGCCCCCAGCTGGCGGCACAAGGCTGTCAGTCGAGAGCAGAGCAACGGTCAAAATGGCTGAGTTAACATGTATCCAGTCGAGCTTCAGCAGTAAAAGTCATGATTAGAATCGAATCCTGGACTCGTGCTTTGCTTGGGGAAGGTCGAAGGAAAAGGAATCACCCGACCCTTGCATTCCTTCATTGGTACTTAACCTCACATAAATGTGGATGCAGACATTTTAAGTGGGATATTTTTTATTGTATTTAGCTGCAGCAATCCTATAAAAAAGTTTCCACGACGATCCAAAACTGTCATTTAACTTACAAGTTAACTTCCCATTTATTTAATGCGTTGTAGCATTCTGCTAAGCTAGTTTATTTAACCTTTTTATATATTCTTTTGCCCCCAGAAACGCTACTATTAGTTCACCGGTATTAGCTGAGATGGTACTGCAGCATCTAGATTTGTATATGACTGAGAGTGATCCACATTTGACATTCTGGAAACGATTCGTTGACGATGTAATGGCAGTGCTTCGGCTACACGATATTCCAGCAGTGCTTAAGAAATTGAACGAATGGAGAGAAGATCTTGGTTTTACCTTTGAGAAGGAAGAGGGAGGGTCCATTCCATTTCTGGATGTTCAACTTTTCCACAAGCCCAACGGCTCAATTGAGTTCAGCCCCTATTCAAAACCGACCACATCTGGGAGAGGACTACCTTATAATTCTGGGCATCCTCTAGGCCAGCTGAGAAACATTGCCATGAATGAATTCTCACGAATTGTGAAACACTCGAGCACCAAAGAAGTGTCCCAGGAGCACCTGTATAACACCAAGGGCAGGTTCGTTGACTTGGGGTACCCGCCCGGCATGCTAAACGAGTTAATTAAGAAGGCCATTGGGAAGAATGTAAGAATGAACGCAGAAGGAAAGCACCCAGAGAAAGATGAGCCAGAGCCGACGAGAGCAAAAGAAGTTAAGAGAATAGGAGTTACTTACCTGAGAGGAGTGAGCGAAAAAATACAGGGTGTGTTAAAGACGAAAGGCTTTGATTCATTTGTTAAGAATGGAAAGAATTTGAAATCCTTGCTGCTGAAGAATATTAGGAGACCGGTTGAAGGGAAGTTTGTTCGTTCACAGGAGAAGCACGTTATGGAAAAAGAGTTTGAGAAAGTAGCTAATACCCCCGAAGGAGTGTACCATGTACCATGCAGTGGATGCGATGCTGCATACATAGGCGAAACGAGAAAGAGTGTGCATGAGAGGGTAAAACAACATATGGCTGATACGAGAAATAAAGTGGAGACAAACAGCATTGCATCGCACTGCATGAGTACAGGACGCAAAATAGCATGGAGGGACACTACAACACTCTTGGTCTCAACCTCTAGGAATGATAGACACCTGAGAGGACTTGAATCACTGGCCATTCAGCATGAAATAGGAGAAAAGAAGCCCCTTATGAATTTGCAAGGCCCCTCAAACCCTGGCATTAATTTTCTTATCAGCCAAGAGTTGGGAGATCAACTCACTCGAAGATGGCATGATACACAGGAAATTAAAAAACGGCACGAATCACAAGAGAAGCACGAAAAACGAGCGACGAGAGAACTACCCTCCAAGTACAGCAGGCTACGACCACCACCGGAAGTGAATAGTGAACGCGAGGTGACTCTGTTTTGAAGCGGCAGTTTGTGAAAAGAACTCGCACGAGGAGAGTCTGATGATGACAGGAGGACTGAAACGGCACATCTAGTTTAGTCAACGAAGCCTGTCGAAAATTCGCTTTTTGAATCTCACAATACTGATGTAAACACGGTCTCGTATCAGACGCTCGTGGTGAGGACACCTCAACACCACCGAAGAAAAAACCTGAGGGCAGAATTCTTCCACACCTGAAGAAAATCGTCTATACGGCGATCACGATTTAATAATGTAAATATTGTATATTTTTCTCTTAGGCATAAAGCCAACACACCACCAGCTTAGTTAAGTGTTAGATGTAAAACACCCGATATTTTTTATTTGTAACAGGTGACGACTTTGTTTATTCATGAAAAATGTCCGACGTTCAAATCACTTGTCTACAACTTAAAACTAACCTAACCTGCGTTATAGCACATAAGCTGGTATATTTAATCTTTTGATTTTTTGCACTTAATGCACTTTGGTAAACTTAATTTCTTACCATGAACCCTACCGGGGCTCGAACTTTTATGTTTGTTTATTTTTACGGACCCAGTGTTTATTTTTATGTCTATTTTTTATAGCATCTCCATCCAAACTCCGACCGTAGCAAACCTCTAAAAACGAAAACAAACTAGCCTTCCTACGATAAAATCATGCCTTGTAAATAGCAATCCGTTTCCCAAAGTCAAATGTTTATTCTGAGAAATACACTTCGTCACCCCCCCCCCTCCTTCAATAGTTGCGATGCATAACATCGTAGTTTATTTTTATAGGCCTAAATTCATGTTGTTATGAGTTTAAAACTCACTTGCACATTCAAAGCCAGGCCTCTAACGCTCCCAAGTCGGCAATTCCCTTTATAAATGCAGCCTCACCAATTCCTTGCCAACCAAAACACTGCATTCAATTCCCCATCCACTCAGAGCGCTCAGCTACCCTGCCCGTCCGCGCCATGACGCCAACTTCTGGTAGTGACAGCTCGGCCGGTTTTGGTCAGTCTCTCCTCCTCCAAGTGTCCACCTCTTCCCCACTCACCCCCTCCATCGCTCTTCTACAGGTCCGCGCTAACCCTCTACCTGCCTGCCAAGCAGAAGGCATAAAAACCCAGACACAGTAGAGTTTCGTGAGCACAGCTCAGGAGTCTCAAAGGTAGAGGTCTCTACGCCGGTCGGGAGTTTGAGATGCCGCTGGCCGATTGTTGCCATGTTGGGCAAAGGTAGTGGTTCGTATGTAACTTAGTTTAACTTTTAAAGTCTATTTTTTGGACTCACACGTCAAAATTTATAGTTTAATTTAAACTTAACCTCGTAGCTTTGATGTTAAACTTATGGTGCATTAGGCCAAACGACATTTTCTGACGTTAACGGCCATAACTTAAAGGGTTCACGGTCCCTTACTAAAAACCAGCTTTATTTTTATCGTTTCTTTAAACGCAGTTTAATGTAAAGAAGGACGGTTTGATCTTCGTGGGGGATCCATTGATTATTCACTCCATACGGACTTTATAAGTAGCTGAGGCTTTTATAATTTGAGGAGTTGACTTATCAACAGCAACTCTGGGAGGTTTAATGCTTTGCTATAACACGTAGAAACATAACTGTAAAACAGGTCTACTGTTATAAGTAAGCCGGGGCTGTTTGTAATTTAGAGGGCTCTTTTGCGAAATCCCCGTTACCTACAACTCACTGTTTCTAATTTGAAATTGTTTTTGTTTGAACTAAACCCAAGTTCACGTGTGCGAATTTAATGTAAAATTCATGAACGGTTTTTAAACTAAAAACCCAGTTTTAAATTTCCAAATGTAAAGTGCGGTCATTTTAACATGTTTGTTTAAAATAAAAACCAGGAGTTTTAAAACGTCCGACTGTTTATTTGTTCGTTGTTCGCTAGAAGTTAGTATTTAAGACAATTCTCCTCAAATATAACTTAGCTAGCCTATTCCCACCTTGGTAGCAGCGTCACCCGCTATTTAATCACTAGTTTAGGTCTTAGATTAGGACTTCAATGCTCCATTCCCTACATCGGGACAGTAGCAGTTGTGCTGTTTAACCGAAAAAGTATGTAAAAGCCAAGTAGAGTGATTGATAGTAAGATCCAGTTACACCATGCGACCGGCGATGTTACAAGCACCTACTCCGTCGTAGCATCCGCCGTTACACTGAGAAGTATTTGTTAACTTTTGGGTTTGAGCGTCTTTGAAGAAGAATTTTATTGCTACCATTAGTCCGAAATAATTCGACATCGGCATTCACACGTACACACATTTTTGTGTATATATGTTTGCTTTAAATCTCTGAAAAACCCCGACTGTGACCATCCGAATGTTTCTACTAGCTTGTCCTTCTATTAAAAACAAAATTCTTATAAGATCTGTTCCCAAGCCAATCCTAAGTCAAACTGTGCATTCAAACTCCATTTCCCCCCCAAGTTGTGGTGTGTAAAACTGCAGTTTACCGTTAAGGCTTATTTAATTTAATAGTAATGATTTATTCATTACCCAAACAAAAGTACTAAGCTTTAACAAGAGCCATTTCACCAAGTTCACATGTAAATATTCAATCAATAATCAATATCCCAATGTGAAGGCCTTTCCCAATGTTCAAGAGTTGGCCTATCTTTAACATGTCCCTACTCCTTCAAACGAGTCTGCACCAAAACCCTTTGCTCTACCGACTTTCCCATTGTTCTCCTAGCCCTCCACCAATCAGCTCTCCTACCTGTACGTGCTTTGGTCGAGAAAATCCGCTGCTCCAGCATAAAAAGCCCCAGTTGCCCTCCCTCTACAGCTCAGTCAGCGCAGCTCACAGATCTCTCAAGCTAGAAGGGTCATGCCAGTCGGGAGTGGAGACGTCACGTCCAAGGATGCCATGCTGGGCAAAATGGTAGTGATTCGTATGGTAGTAGTTTAGCTTTTGAAAGTTTAATTTAGGACCCACCATTCTAAATTCATAGTTTGAAACTAACTTCTGAGAGAAAATTATGGGAGGTGACGCCATTATCGGCATTTTTGGGCCCCCACCCCCCATAACGTCAGAGGGGTTCTCTTACTGAAAACCAACGATTTCTAGTTTATTTTAAATGGGTTTTTAACTTAAACTGACGGTTTGATCTTTGTGGAAGTCTTAAGAAAAATACTGATGCCTAAGTGTAAAATTGCCGGGCTTTTTACTTCTTAGAACAGTTTCAGGAGAAACTAAGAGATGTTGATCATTTGTACTTGGAAAACTTAGAAACATAACTGTGGACGGTTGATCGTTAGTGAAACATACTGTCAGCGAAATTGTAATCAGCCGACGCTGTCCAATTTTGCGAGTGTCTCCGGGAGCACTCAGCCTTACTTTTTCTAATTTGAAAATTTGATTACTTATTCAAAACACAAGTGTGGTTTGTCTGATTCATGTGAATTACTTGTTGTAAATTCAAGCTTTGTTGCTGTTAAATATTTTATTTCAAAAGCTGTTCTAGTAAACCATAATGTAAAACGCATTTTATATCTCACTGTTGTTAAAATAAGGCCGGGAGTTTTAAACTTCAGTTCGTTTGCTAGCCGATTAATTGTGTAAGTGTAAAATAAATATGTAGCTCATCTTTAATTTTAGCTTTTGATAAACAGTTAAATTTCACCGTTGGTGGCAGTGAATACCATTAGTGTTAAGGTTAGGCCCCTTTAATTAGGATTCGACGCTCCATCCCCCATGCTGGGACAGTTGCCCACGCTGTGCTTATGCCGTAAAAGTCGTTATAATCATCGCTAAACCTTAAGCTGAAACTCCGTATCAACCAAAGAAACCGGGGGCGTTACAAGCACCTCTGCCGTAGTAGTGTCCGCCGTTACAGAACCGATGAGGTATTTCACTTTCTCGCCGGGGGCTAAGTACATTTCGCTCTTAGACGGCGAGCAAGGATTCCATCAAATCCCGTTAGATCAAGCGAGCAAGGACTGCAGTACCGTCGTTTGCCATAGAGGGGGCGTTCTGTTTTAAAGTCTTACCCTTCAGGCTCAAGACAGTGAGCCAGGCCTTTCAGAAAACCATGTGATCCTAGGAGACCTCATCAATAAGGTCTGCATACTCTACATCGATGATGTCATCGTCGCAATTAGGACATGGAAGGAGCACTGTTGGGCCCTAAAGGAAATATTCAAGCGACACGCAGCTGGCTTCACGTTGAAGAGGAAAAAATGCTTTTTCGGCTTACCAGAACTGAAAATTCTCGGCATTCGCGTGACAACCAACAGAATAGAATTAACATCGGAGCACATGTCTGCCATTAGGAACTGTCCCAGACCGGCGACAAAGAAGAAGATGGAAGCCTTCTTGGGTCACTGTGGCTACTTTAGGAAGTTCATAGCCCACTTCTCGTCAATTGCAGCGCCGCTACACCAGCTGACAAGAAAAGACCAAGTCTTTCAGTGGCAAGATGCTCATCAGGCAGCGTTTGACGGACTCAAAGACAGACTTCTCACAGCAGGCATCCTGGCATTACCAGATTTCACGAAGCTCTTTTTCTTGTAGAATCAGATGCATCCACGGAAGGTCTTGGAGCCATGCTGACACAAAACATCGACGGAGAAGTACGAGTCGTGGAGTTTTTCAGTCGAATGTTGAAGGAGAGAGAAAGAAGTACCCCGTGTTTGAATTAGAGGCTTTAGCTGCAATTGAGGCAATTGAGCACTGGGACACATATCTTGCAGGAGAGTAAAGTTCCTACTAGTCACTGACAACTCTGCTTTAAAGTGGATCCTCTCGAAAAAGAACTCCTCCGCTAGAACAGCGAGATGGGCCATCCGCCTACAACAGACATTTAACTATGATTGAAAATGGGCATTTTACGTTGAGGTTTCGTAAGCATAGTGTTCAAGTATAAAAAGGTTTAACTCACTCAACTGGTTTTGCACGTCGGCGAATTTTCGATCCTTTCCGCGGATCTTCTTCAGGCCTAATTAAAGTTATATACACTATTTACACATATTCATGACGAATTTCCGGAGCACTACATCCCGTCCTTCTTCTTTGCTCGTGGTGGTTGATGGTGGCCGTTCTGCGAGTTTGAATTTAATTGTTTTATGGCCCCTGTTGGCCCCTGCTGGGATGGGTTTTCGTTGTAGGTGGTGGGGAACGAGTGCATTTACGTTTCTGAAGGCCCCTTTGGTGAGATTGCAGGGGGTTGGTTTTTGGAGATCTATGGCGATGGATTCTAGGGCTAGTCTGGGGTAGAGCTTCTTCTCTTTAAAAAGGATTTCAGTGTTCTGGAAGTCGGGAAGATGGCCTGTGTTGACGAAATGTACTGCTAGCCCATCATTTAGGTCGAATTGTTGAACAGCTGATTTGTGCTCAGCATTTCGGGTTTTGATCATGCGTTTGGTGTGGCCTACGTAGGTGGTGGGGCACTGTAGGCATGGAATGCGGTACACAACATTGGTTTGAAGGGTGGGGTGGATGGGTGGTGGTCTTGGTCGAAGTAGTGTTTTGATGTTGGGGGGTGTGGAGAACCTTGTGCGGATGTTGGCTTCTTCAAGGATGCGACGGATGGGTTCGGAGATAGATTGTAGGTAAGGGATGGTGACTGTTTTAACTGGTAGTTTAGTATTTTCTTTCGAGTTTGCTCTAGAGGCGGGTGGGAAATGTACTGGGTAGTGGTTGAGCCGGAATTTTTCTCTTACTTGGGAGGTTGCTGAGTGGAGGGTGGTAGGGTCCATGGATCGGGTGTTGGCGCGTTTCATTTCGTTGTTGTATAACGCCTTTTTGATGGACATGGGATGGTGGAAGGAGAAATCGATGGTGCGGTTAGTTTGGGTTGGTTTCGTAAAGGGTTGAAAACTGATGTTGTCGTCGTTTCGTTCAAGTAGTAGGTCGAGAAATGGAAGTTGATGATGTTCGTTTTCGAGTTCTACGGTGAATTGGATGTTGGGGTGAATGCTATTGAGGGCCTTTAGCACTTTCGGGATGGCATCTGCTTTAATGATGGTTAAGATGTCGTCGACAAATCTGAACCAGTCATGGATGACTTCACTGAAGGCTGCGATGGTCATTTCATCATACTTTTGGAGCATGATTTCAGCGAGAATGCCGGAGATGCGGTATCCCATGGGGCCTCAAATTCGCCGACGTGCAAAACCAGTTGAGTGAGTTAAACTTTTTTATACTGAACACTATGCTTACGAAACCTCAACGTAAAATGCCCATTTTCAATCTAATACGGAACCAATTTGGCAACGATCTACTCCAACTTTGTCGCCGCATCCTTTCTACTGGCAACAAAATCGTCAGATTTCACCGTCATCTTTCCTTCAATTTGTGGTGTGCCCGAAACGATCATATTCCATCGTCCTTGCATGTCAAAAACTTAACGCTGTCAAAACCCGGCGCCGCCATTGCTCAACGCAGCTCAAAGCAATTTCTACGAAATCGCATCACACAGTGCCACCGAAAACTCCAAGTTTGTAAAGAATCCATCCAAGCCGACATCAATTCCATCCGAAACCGTTTGCCACCGCTTTTATTTCACGAATTCTTGTGGTCCTGCTCTATCATCCACCAAGATTTATCGGAACACACAGCAACTGTTCACGAACGCAAACTTCAGAGACTTGACGCCGCCATGGACGCCGTTGACCAAAACATCGATAACCTCGCACCCGAAAGCGAAACTGAAACCGACAAATGGGTACTCAATCTTTCATCTCGCACACTCACTACAGCCGAAAAATCCGTTTTAAAACTCGATTTAAAATTTGCACCGAAACCACCAGTTATAGCAACAAAATTCAAAATCATCGCCAATCTCGAGCCAACCCTAGCCAGGCACCCAGACGGCCTCCAACTGCGCACGCGCATTGGCGCCATCCTTAGCCAACGGAAGACTATTAGAGACAATCTGACGCACGCACAACGCGAAGCGCTCCATAATATCAAAACAAACCCGGACCTAACCATTGCAAAAGCCGACAAAGGAAACGTCACGATTGTTCTAGACACCCAAGATTACAACAATAAACTTTCGTCGATTCTCAACGATCAGTCAACATATAAAAAACTTACGCACGATCCAACCAACAATTTCCAAAGCGACATTCGCGTTCACTTAGAACAAACTAATAAACGCGGATTTATTCCTGAGAGCTTGGTGTCCGACCTCATCCAAAAACAACCCAATCCACCCCACATTTTTGGCCAAGTTAAAATACACAAAAATGGCTTCCCACTTCGTCCAATCACGTCCGTTTTAAATGGCCCAGGCCAAAAACTTGACATTTTCCTCAGCCAGCTCCTAAAACCCCTGATCACGGGCAAGTATACCATTGAAGGTACAGAAGAACTTATTTACAATTTAAAAGACATGGTAATCCCCGCAGGATACGTTTTAGCATCGTTCGATGTTGTCAACCTTTTCCCTAGCCTACCCAGAGAAACCACATGCGACCACGTTTTCCAACTCCTTGAGGCTACCGAAATTGATCCAGGAGATACCAAACTAAACTCGGTTCAAATTCTTAAACTGCTCAAACTGCTGCTCCAAACTACTTACGTAAAACACAATGAAGCATTTTATCAGCAAATTGAAGGAGGCCCCATGGGATACCGCATCTCCGGCATTCTCGCTGAAATCATGCTCCAAAAGTATGATGAAATGACCATCGCAGCCTTCAGTGAAGTCATCCATGACTGGTTCAGATTTGTCGACGACATCTTAACCATCATTAAAGCAGATGCCATCCCGAAAGTGCTAAAAGCCCTCAATAGCATTCACCCCAACATCCAATTCACCGTAGAACTCGAAAACGAACATCATCAACTTCCATTTCTCGACCTACTACTTGAACGAAACGACGACAACATCAGTTTTCAACCTTTCACGAAACCAACCCAAACTAACCGCACCATCGATTTCTCCTCCCACCATCCCATGTCCATCAAAAAGGCGTTATACAACAACGAAATGAAACGCGCCAACACCCGATCCATGGACCCTACCACCCTCCACTCAGCAACCTCCCAAGTAAGAGAAAAATTCCGGCTCAACCACTACCCAGTACATTTCCCACCCGCCTCTAGAGCAAACTCGAAAGAAAATACTAAACTACCAGTTAAAACAGTCACCATCCCTTACCTACAATCTATCTCCGAACCCATCCGTCGCATCCTTGAAGAAGCCAACATCCGCACAAGGTTCTCCACACCCCCCAACATCAAAACACTACTTCGACCAAGACCACCACCCATCCACCCCACCCTTCAAACCAATGTTGTGTACCGCATTCCATGCCTACAGTGCCCCACCACCTACGTAGGCCACACCAAACGCATGATCAAAACCCGAAATGCTGAGCACAAATCAGCTGTTCAACAATTCGACCTAAATGATGGGCTAGCAGTACATTTCGTCAACACAGGCCATCTTCCCGACTTCCAGAACACTGAAATCCTTTTTAAAGAGAAGAAGCTCTACCCCAGACTAGCCCTAGAATCCATCGCCATAGATCTCCAAAAACCAACCCCCTGCAATCTCACCAAAGGGGCCTTCAGAAACGTAAATGCACTCGTTCCCCACCACCTACAACGAAAACCCATCCCAGCACTGAAGCAAACCCAAGCCGACCCAATCCCAACAGGGGCCATAAAACAATTAAATTCAAACTCGCAGAACGGCCACCATCAACCACCACGAGCAAAGAAGAAGGACGGGATGTAGTGCTCCGGAAATTCGTCATGAATATGTGTAAATAGTGTATATAACTTTAATTAGGCCTGAAGAAGATCCGCGGAAAGGATCGAAAATTCGCCGACGTGCAAAACCAGTTGAGTGAGTTAAACCTTTTTATACTTGAACACTATACATTTAACTATGCAGTTATCTACCATCCTGTTAAGCAAAATGTAGTCGCGGATGCGCTCTCTCGCAACCCTGCACCCAACGACTCCGACGACGAAGAAGAAAAGCCGACAGATGCAAAAGCACAGCCTCAAGAAGAACTCTCAACGAAAATAGTCGAAGCCATACAACAGCAAGCCCACGCTGGATCACACTCTTGTACATTCGAGAACTGCCGGAAGTTGACATCCGCAACAAGCTGCAGGTCAAAGCCATCCAAGAGACGGATTTCATGGCACGAAGAACCTCAAGAGCCTTAACGAGACCCGAAATCGCTGGAAAAGCAGAGGCTTTCAATTACATCACCAAGGTTTGACGCTCGTACACATTCGACACAGACGGAGTTCTGTATTACGTTGACCCCCTAGCACCAGACAGAGGCCATCCTGACAAGGCATGGAGAATATACGTACCGAAGAGTCTGCGACACACCTTCCTGAAAGACTGCCATGGCCATCGGCTAGCCGGTCATCTTGGTGTCAAAACCATGCAGAGATTAAGAACAGTGGCACACTGGCAACCCATGTTCAGTGACTGTAAGGCCTACGTTCGTTCCTGCCACGTCTGCCAACTCGCCAAGACTTCTCAGCAGCAACGCATTGGGAGCATGCAACCGGTGATACTAGGCTAGCCGTTTCACATGATGGGCATTGATTTCGTCGGCCTCTGCCAGAATCAACTCACCATCACAGGCAGATCAGGACCATTGGCTGATTCCTACCAAGACCGCAACAGCGAAGACAGCTGTGAGGAAGTTCAAGGAAGTCATCTTGGACGTCCATGGACCACCGAGGATTATGGTATCCGACAATGGAGCAGCCTTCATTTCGAAAGTCTTTACGAACCTCTTGGAGTCAACGGGGGTAAAGCACCACCGCACGACGTCTTACCACCCGCAGTGAAACGCTACAGAGCGTGCGCACCGCACCATGAAAGGATGCATCAGACCTTTCCTCCAGGAGCACGACACGATGTGGGGACCCCTGCTGCCAACGTTGCAGTATGCAATCAATACATCTCCTCACGTCAGCACCGGCGAAACTCCCTACTATCTAATGCATCTGAGAGATCCTCTGACACCTTTGAAGATCATCTGCCTGCCAGACACGACACCGCCGAGAACTCCTCAAGAGCACGCAGAAGCAACGAGAGCGGAAGTCGAGAAAGCATACGACCTCGTCACTGTTCACCTCACCGAGGCCGCACGTTCGACCAAGACTTCGTATGACCAGCGTCATCGCCAGCAAGAGTTCAAGCCAGGGGATCTCATCAAAATAAGAAATCATGTTCAGTCGAGCGTAGACAAGGGAATTGCCAGGAAACTTGAACCGGTGTTCAAAGGTCCATATCGAGTCCTCGCCAAGCGCAGCCCAGTCACCTACAGAATCGTCTCGATCTATGACGCAAGAGACTAAAAGACCACCAATGCACGTGAAATGGAACCATACTGGGACCCGGCGTCGATGAAGAACAGAGAACCACCACCACCAACCGACACCGGAGGAGGCGGTCAGGAAAATGAAGGAGGAGACGACGGACCCATCGCTCTTCCGGAAATCCAGTCGGATCTTGAACTGTCTGACGACGAGAGAGACGCATCCAGCTCATCCAGTTCCGAGTACGAGAATGGTCCCACTTGGAAGCAATACGATGACTCGACGGGCTCGGACTCAGCAAACGACAAAGACCACCCCACAATTCGCACCAGAGGCGGACGACAGACGAGACCACCGGCTCATCTTCAGGATTACGTAGTCCTATACAACGAACTGCCATTCTCAGGACTCGAGAAGGAGGACTGGAAAGGCAGCGTGAAGAGCCAGTAAGGGAAGGCATTTGCTTCACCAGGGATGCGGCTGGAGGAGGGAAGAAAGGCTGATAAGGAGGTCGACATTTGTGGAGAGAGGGGAGGAAGAGTAATGACTACGGTTTGAAGGCGGGTGGACCGAGCACAACTTATCGCAGGAGGAGACATGCTTGGGCAACTTTCAAGACGACCACGGTATAGGAGGCAAAGGAATTAAAATTTCACGACATGTTGTAACGAGCAGCACAACCTTTCCGAAAGTCACTTCACCGAATGCGGCGACATCTCACCACCGGCGGACATGGCGGCTTGACAACTACTCAAGTTCTCGAAGCATCTCAACGGCAGATTCGTCAACCCGGATTCCCGACTCTAGCACCCAGCACTCTCGCAAACCACCGCGGAAGCAGGATTATGAAGTGTGACAGCAGTAGAAGGACTAAACGCACCTTCGGGGCGTACCCACAGCACGTGAGAAGGACTAAGCCGCACCTTAGGGGCACACTCCACTTCTTAGTGCCATTGTGAACTAAGCCGTACCTTTGGGACGCACCTTTGCCATCAAAAAACTAAGTCGTACCTTCGAAACACAAAACCCTTTATGTGTGTGTAGTGCTTCAGTGCCGATCTAGCAAGAAGCGCAGCGAAGAAGAGCTCATTGCGTGCAAATTGGTTGCGTAAGTAGCAGGCGTAAAGGTAGGGACGCGCGCGAGCTTTTGTGTGCTAGCTGTAAGAAATTTGGAAACTTCTCTTTTCGATATTGGAAAACCTTGTACCAGTTCATTTTAAGATTTTTGTAATGTTCAGTACCGTAAGATTTTGTACCGCGTCTCAACCTCGAGGCAACGAGTGCAACCTTTGTGGAGAGAGGGGAGCGTGTGAGAATGGTGAGCTACCCCAGCTCACCATTTCTCACTCGGCTGGCCTTTCCCAACGCTTTCGCGCTAGCGCGCCACCTGGCGGCACAACGCAGTCACTTCGAGGCAGAGCAATGGTCGAGTTAACATGTATCACGTTGGACATCCGCAGTAAAAGTCATGATGAAGCCATCAAACCCTGGACTCGTGCTTTGCTTGGGGAAGGCGAAGGGAAAAGGATCACCCGACCATTGTAACGTTATTCTCGTGGGTGATTTTCACAGATGACTTATTTCCAATTTTCCTGTCTACCAAAAATGTGTAAAAATTTAAAAAAAAAAAGAAGAAAAAAAGAAGCACTGGCAACTATCGCTATTCAACACCTTGAAAAAAACACTAATGAACATTCAGAACCCAGTGTGTCCCAGAATACAACACCTCATTCACTCCATAGTGCAAAGCTCCTCTCCAAAAAATATACAGCGGATACTTTGACCTATGGCGGCCCGAGCTTGGTTGTGTTTTTGCTGAGCTCGTGTTTGTTCACCCTGAACACAGTATTTAAACGTGCCGAAATACTATCAGAAAGGTAAATAGACTATAGGAAGGCTAAAAAAAAAAGACAGAAGTCCTTTCAACGTAAGTACAAACTACGAAAAACGTTCTAATCAAGAATTTTTACTATTCGGAGTTTAGCCTAAAATGCAACGGACTCTTCCGCCTGATAGTGGCCGCGGCCTGACTGACATTCAGAATGAACTATTGTGAGCTCCCGAAAGGAGTTATGGTTTTGAAAACGTTGTTATGGGTAAACTGGATGCAATTATGTGAATTCTTGTCAAGTGAAATCGACGCTATAAAAATAAAAAAGGAAGAAATGCCGCAAATGAAACTCGACCTTGAAAGACAAATCAAAGACTTAAAGGACAAGTTGACCGCTACTGAATTCCATTCGTGTAAGTACAATCTGGTGATGTTTAATGTACCAAGCACGAGCGATGAAGATTTAGAGCAAATTGTAAAACTATACTAAAAGAAAAACTCAAAATTGCAAACGCTAATAACTTTAGTTTTGCTTCGATTCATAGACTGCCAAGAAAGAATGAAAAGCTGAATAACGCCGACAAAGAACATCATTCCAATGTTATAATGAGATTTGTGTACATCGAGGAGAAAAAGCTTGTGATGAATGCCGTAAGAATTTTGGGTCAAAATGCGGAAATACGAACAGTAAAGGACTTGCAGAGAGAATTATGGAACCGCCGTTCTGAACTGCTGAAAAAAAGAAAGGAACTTCTACAAAACGCTAAGAAGTGCAACCTTGTGGTGAATGGTTATCCTTCCTTTGTACATCTCAAAAGTGAAGGACGATTTCTGATAAATACGTAATATTTTCGATAAAAAGAGATACAGGAGCCTTAAAGAAAACCTCTCCAGTGTTGTCTTACATGAAGTGTATGTGTGAGGCTTTTGCACAAAAATTAAAAATCCAAAACCTGAAAAAGAAAAAGTGTTCGAAATACATATGCTACAAACCCATAAAAAAAAAATTTTAAGATTGGGAACAAAAATACGACATAAAAAAGAAAAACCATTGTGCCAAAAAAGCTACACTACGACACAGCCTAAAGCTATAAAAGAAAAAAAAAGATGCCAAAAAATATACACCACGACACAACTTATAGTGAGTTCACAATTCTTAGGAGTCAAGAGGCTGCAAAGTGTTTTGTGTATGTGCACTACTTTTTTTTTCGTGCAAAGAAAGTATGCAAAATGCTGGAACCTAAAAGATGAAGGGAAAAAAAAGAATTCTGCCAAAAAAACTAATGTCAAAAAATTACACCACGACACAGCCTGTAGTCAGTGCAAAATTCATGGGCGTCAGGAGGCTGTAGTATGACTTGTGTATGTGCAATACCCTTTTTTTTCCTGCAAAAAAGGTGTGCAAAATGCCTTACCTTACTAAAAGATGAAAAGGAAAACAAAAAACGCTGCCAAAAAACTGCACTATGCCATAGCCTAGTGCAAGATAGCAATGGGAGCCGAGTGGTTGCACTGTGCAATACTTTTTTTTTTTCCATCTTTTGAAACATTTCCAAGAAAGTGTATTACTTTTCTACAACAAAAAAAACCTAATTGCTGCAATGTAATTTTAAAAAAAAGTGTGAAAAACAGCTGTGCTATACCAAATATTGTGAACCAAAAAATAGGGGCAAAACAGTCTTCGCTTAAGAAAAAAAAAGTGTACAAAAACTACTCTTTGACGTAATATGTAGTGCAAGATACCTAGGCAGAAATTGAACTAAACAACTTGTTTAATTCAGAATCTGTCTACCAATAACTAAATAGGCACAAAAACAAGCCTAATCCTTATTTTAGTGTTCAGGGGTTTGAGATGTTTAGTTTTGCTGTCATGGTATGCCGTGTAATTTTTGAATTGATTTGTTTTTTATGTATTTTCTTTTTTTTTTTCCCTGGGGGGGAGGGGGTTACCAGAGTTATCATTACCACTGTTACCTTGAAGTTAATGGAGAATTTATGCGTAAGGATAGTAAAAGATCTAAACAAAATATTTTCTTAAGTTTGAAATGTCTTTGAAAATTGCATCTGTAAATTGTAGGGGTTTAAAAAATAATTTTAAGAGGCGAGACATGTTTCATTGGTTGAAAAACATAAATATGAATATGATATTATATTTTTGCAAGAAATACACTCAACAGCTGTTGAAATAAATCCCGTGGGTTGTGGCTGTCATGCACTTAATTAG